>QQSS02180764.1:0-14334 GCA_003687565.2 Craspedacusta sowerbii
TGCAGGCATAGGGCAAAATTTAAGCTGAAGAAGGTGCTGTAAAAAGCCTTTTTGAATGTGCTTGATAACATTGTAATATGTATTCTTTCTTTGTCGTATAGATTTAGACATTCTGAAGAGTGCGTAAGCACGAAACAGTCTGTAGAGCTCATGACTGTCTTTTGACTCCGTCTTGGAAAATCGTATGTATATATATATATATATAATAAGAAGACATCTTACGTTTGTGAACCAAATAAAATAACGGCAATCTTCTTATGGAATTCCACAAAACGCTTCTTTATAATAACAGAATATTGCATCGACTATAGATGCCGCGTTTTAAAAACTGTGACAACGTAAAACGTCAGTTGTAACTTCAAACTAGATTTCAATTCGATTCAATTCAAATCATTTGCATCAAATGTTGTTGTCGCGCACGGTGGACTCTGACATCGAAGAGATGATTTTCGCATCTTTGCTGGAAGTGGCTCCCAGCAACGTTTTGTGACATAATGTCCCTCATCCCGATTCATTTTGGGTTTTCTCATTTGGATCTCTAGGGCCTCTCTTGCTTTCCTAGCGAAATGGTTACGTACAACAGAGATTGTTTTGACTTAAGTACAATCAACTTTTTTAGTACACTTCGAAGCATGTTTACTGAGTCTAGAATGTTTCCACTTTGCTTGAAATATGTACTTCTGATGTTGTTTTATTCTGATTGTTACCTTTGTAGTTGTGTCTTCTACATATTTTTCTTCACAGGTGCATATAACCTCATACACTCCAGCCATGCTGTTCACATGCAGGCTAGGCTTGTTTTTCGAAGTAAGAAGAATCTCAAGGTTTGCTAGCAGTCTAAACGTAGCTTGAAAGCCAGCTTTTCGAAACTCCGTTCACAGCTAAGGTGAAACGCCAGGGACCCATGAAAGAACGACTCGCTTGGAAATCATTTGTCTTTCAGCGGTTTGGGCAACACTAGACTGTCTTTTGTTTATTCTGGAAGCGACAAGTTTTCAAGCTTTTTCCCGGTAATGGCCATTTTCTGCATAGTTTTCAAGTAGAAACATAATTTCTTCATTTATGTACTTCGGGCTGCAAAGTCGCTCAGTTCTTATTAAAACCTTTGAATGTGGAGTGAACGACTGTCTAGGTTTGGTCTACGCAGGAGTTCGACTTCATTTGAACATTAGTGATGGTTGATTTGCGATATATCTTGAATTCATAGTAGCCATTTTGAGCATTTATGATGGTCACATCAAGAAAGTTGAGCTCTTCTTTGTCTTTTTCTGTCTCCATGCTGTACTGACTGGCTGGGTCCTGGCTATTAAGAATCCTTTGAAATTCTGTGGCGTCTTCTAAAGTTCGGTCATCAAAATATCCGTAAAAGGTCTTCTACACAACATTTTTAAATAATGCCTCGAAAATGGCTTTGCTTTGACACTTTCGTATACATGTTTCAGCCGTTGTAACAATTACGAAAAAAAAGCAAAATGATACGGGATGAGGGCGATTATGTCACAACACGCTGCTGGGAGCCACTTCCAGCAAAGATGCGAAAAGCATCTCATCGACTTCAGAGTCCAACAAAAGACCAGTATAAATACCTAGGAAGTGTTAACACTTCAATTAACAATAACCATGCACATTTGTTAAAAAATTTCGAATTTGCTTAAAAAAATCGAAACGTGTAACACTACTGATGCGAAGGGACGCATATACAATAAATTCTTAAACGACGCTTGAACAAGAGCCTAAACACCTGTTGCACACAGATACGCGACAAGGACAACAAGGGGAAGCCAGAAGAATAAGTATACAGAAAGACTAAGGAATAAGTGATGAATCTTTGAATTTAGATTAGGTTTATGCTGGATGCACATCGCTTCCTTGAGTTTCCTTTGCAAGTATGTTGCAGTATGATATATATATATACGCTAATATTTTATTAAGAAGGCCACGTCCTATTGGATAATCAAGCCTGTCAAGGACGTGCTTTTCAACTTCAAATATTATTGCATTAATGGTGTACTTTCCTCATAAGCAGTCTTTGTTAGCATATATTGAGTAAATAAATCTTGAATATTGAATCTTGAAAACCATGTCATCAATGATCGTACGCGTTCGAAAGCAACAAATGAGCGCATAAGTGACCAATGGCAGCGTCTGATTTTCTCGTTCGCCATATCGCGAAACTGTACCTTCCTGTTCTTGTGCGTAACCCGAAGTTACGTAAGAATGTTTGAGGCAGAGCATACTAAGATTACCTCTATGGGCAGAGCCTGGTTTGCTTGGGTTTGTTAACCCTGAGCATATTTGTTGGTATTTGTCTATTACAGCTTTCTGGGCTTCTAGAAGAGTAATTTCCTATAGCATATCTTTTTTAGTATACTTAAAAGGAGGAAGTATCCTACACGCTCGCATTCAAGCTGATTCGTTATAAGTCGTGTGAAATTCTACATGGGTATTGGCGATTTATTTAAGAGCTTTTTTACGCGATCATCGGATGATAAATGGTTAAATGCTCCACCTTTGCAAAGCTTTGGTGCCTCCGGTCTTCCAAGGTATGAACTCATATTTTATGGAAATACGGATTTCCCTTCATAGATTAACAAGACTTGTTAACCTATGAAGTATCTGTGATGACAGGTACTTATCCGGCGTGTATTGCACCAATATATTTAGATCTTCAATGCTGTGATTATAACATATAATTTACCTGTATTTTGCTTATATGCAGTTTCATATCATAAGCAAAGAAAACGTTCAGGAATGGCGATTATCATTCAATGTCATTTTAACATAGATTCTAGCTTTGTGATGGTTAGCTTTTTTAGTGTTTCTAGACTGCTTGCTTATTATGCAAACTCTCCTTTTAGTTGATTGTTGGTTGATATTTATAGTGTGGCTTTTGTCTGTTATTTATTGCTTATCTTATATTTTCAATGCCTAAAAAGATATTGATTGATTACCAGTCACCATGCTGGTAATAATTACATTTATATAGGGCATTCGCACGCTAATAGTCACTAGGAAAATGAAGAAGAAGAAAAGTTGCATGATATTCTTACTAATATCTATACACCCACGATTTAGTTCTATCATTTTGTGATCATTATTTATATCCTTTAATTTTTATTTGCCTGCAAGCGTAGCGTCATCCCATTTTCACTCAATACCTTACTTTCTTGTATGCTTCACTTTGCTCATCCTAGTTTTTCTACTTCATATATGCTGCGATACTTCACATGGTTGCCATTTATATCCATGTATCAGAATTTCTTTCATCGATGCTACAAGTTGTTATTGTCCCCATACTCCTCCTTGTTGATCAGTTTCCCAGGTTGCAATTTTCATAGTCAAAGCTCTCACTGAAATTAAAAAAGTAGCTTTTTTAAAAATTCTATGATCTTTGCAGCTTCTAAAGTTACCCTGGTTGTTTTACCAGTTAGCCCCTTGTTTCAGATATACCTAATTGATGCAATTTTATTACCTAATCAAGTTTTGCCTAACAATGACAAATGTGTGGTCATGGAGATCTTTTTCTTTTCCATCTTGATCTTCAATTCCCTATTATCATATGTCTTTGCCACCTAAAGCTATTATCTTCTGGTCTTTCTCTGGGGTCAGTATGTAAAAGATCTGCCCACAACTGCCCTCTCATTGCCTGCGCAAAACACTGCCTTCTTAACCTCTCAGAACATGCATTATTTGTGCTAAGGTTGTGAACTTTTTTGCCTGTTGAAGAAAAAAAACATGCAATATGCTGTTTCTTTTTCATTTCCTTTAAAGAAATCTCATTCTTCGTTAAAGTGCCCTCTTGGCAATCTTTGTTCCATGTCCAAATAAATAAATGGCACAATAGAAACTATTACTTTTAGGTAGGTTTTGTTTTAATTTAACCATTTGCATAAAAATGCATTTCTATTAATCCTGCGATCCTTCCTTACTAATGCGCATAATATGCAACTTGCTATTATACCGGAAACCTGCATTATACCTGCTTTCTTACTCTCCTTCTTACGTACCTCGTTCTCTCCTCTGTATTTGTGCACGCTTGCATATAGCTGTTGTTCCCTCGTGGTTTTTCAAATTTTTGATTGAAAGTTTATTTTGTGCCGTCTCTTTTGGAACTTTCCATTGGTTGCTGAGTGAGCATTTGTATCGTCAAATATATCCTGTTTTGTATTCCAGCCTCCACGACATTTTGCTGTGTTCTTTTTTATCTTTCTGCTTCTTCTAGACATCGTTGATAGCTGGGCTTCTAATTCTCAATGTTTTTCGACTCTGGTCGTTGTTGACCTGTATATCGTTAGCCTTGAGCTTTTGCATATTTTTTTTCCCTTTTCCAGCAATAGTTTTCTAGTGAGTCTTTCTTGTATTCTGTTTGTTTTCATTAAGCTTGGTTTCTTTGTTTTGCACTGTCTGCAGTGTATTGGAATGTCACTTTGACGCAATAGATATTTTTTGCATTTTCAGCAGTTAAATTCTCCAAATCTATGGCCTTTCATATTGGCTAGGTTGTTTTTCCCACTCAATCGCATGTAGTTTTGTTGGATTGATTTTGTTGTAAATAATTAAAGCGTCTTAAATCTGTAGTCCAAACTAGATTATTACATCTGGCAAACTTTGCATGGTCTTGTACAATTATTTGCTCATGCTGTATGTTGAAGTGACCTGATATATTCCTTTACCTTTTCAAGTAGTTTCAGATCCTTTATGGCCTCCAGCAGATTCTTGCTCTAGAAAATGCAGCATGTGAGATGTGATTACTAAACCCTGTTGTGGCTCCTTTCATGTGTCGGAAGTTGCCCCAAAAAACTGACCTGCGTTTGATGAACGAGTGTTCTTCACTGTTTTCATGTGGATTAGCTTAAAATATTTACAGAAACAGATCACAATTTTTAAAATAAAGAGTATAATGTTGGTCCATTTTAACCTGAGCCTGTTGATATTGTTACAAAAAAAAAAAAAAATAAAATAAAAATAAAAATAAAAATGTTTTACAGAGTAACTTTTGCATGATGCTTATTTGTTTCCAAGAACTCTGCATTTTAATTGTAATATGCTTTTTTTTTGCTTTGTTAACAGAACATTTCAACAAGTAAACCATAATCCTTAAATGAGAGATGGACTAAATTGTTCTGTCGCTTCATTTATTTGGTGTCGCCTTCGTATGCAATTAACTGGTAATATCATATTCTAGTTAGTTGACATTTGAATATGATATCAGATAAATTATTCATATGTTATTAGGAGCATTTTTACAGTGTACATCTAATTTACAGTATAAGCCACGGTGCTTCAGGCATTCGGTCATTAGGAGATTTACCTCTATTCAATCCCATTCTTTCTCTCGCGTGAGTTACGTAGGCAGGAAGTTTTGATCATCGTATTTTTATTTGGCAGTGTTTAAGGACGCGCGTTCACGACCGCATGGCTTATTTTGTTGTCAACCTGTCCATGATTTAGGCCTCCACATGGGTTGGGTGAACAGTAAAACTTCAAATGAGGTGCAAAGTCCCTTTTGCGTTATGAAATTGATGATGGCTGGTTCAAAGCAAGTTCGCTGCCATTTTTTTCCGAAGATTTCGCCTTCCGTCAATAGCGCTCTACGTTAGATTGTTAAACATGAGTCGTGCATGATGCCTTTATTTAAAAGCTTCGTTAAGACTGGCAAAGTGGTCTTATCATTATATGTTTTCGGTCTCTATGTTGATTGTTTTGAGCATGTCATCCTCTGGTTCTCGCGTAGTTTCAGGAAGAAGAATAGGTTGGAGTAGTCGGCTTTGGACTAGACAATATTTTTTTTGTAGGGAAGTGCCAAGTCCCAAATTTGATCATAGTAAAGATGTCTTATTTAGTTCGCTTTGCTGAGTATTTGGCTTAGCTGGCAAATGAACGTAATCGTTGATCGAGGGCATTGTCTTTGGTGACATAAGGCGACATTCCCCCTTTTTGTTGCATTTTACCTGCTGATAAGGACTCAACCGATAATGGTTTGATTTCAGCTGCGGATTGTCCTGTGGCAAGTTTCATCTTTCGTTTTATCTCTTTTTTTTTTTGTGGAATTGATAGCGGTGTTTTGCGTGATGCGTTACTGACTTTCGCTAGTGCTGACATTTCAAAGACTGCAATTTAGTCGAGGAGATTACAATAAGCCATTTCTTGCCAGAATTAAAAAATAAAAATTGCTTTGCCTATTACTTGGGTGTTATTGAGCGAATTTTTGTCTTTAGAAGCGTGGAGGAAGACTTGCTCAGGAAGAAAATGATGTCTCCTGGTCCGGATGAAGATCTTGTGTTTCGTGGTGGCGATCAGCATGCTGCACATGGTATGCGTCAGTTTGAGCGGGACATACTGCATGAAATGGATGCAATGATGAAGGGTATCTTTGGCGGACTGGACGAACGGCTTTCCAGAGGCTTCGATTTGGGCCAGGAGAGACCAGAAGTGCCCGTGTTCAGCGAGGTTGACGGTAATGTTTTGCGAAACAGCAGTCCTGGTTTGTAATAACTGTTAGGCTTAATGCTTTGGCCATCGTTCTTCTTATTAAAAGACCTGCAGTTTCTCGCTGCGTGTATCTTGGTTGGTTTTGCATACAGTTCTTGTGCGGCATTATTCGGATTATGCACATGATGCATCATTATGACATGGCTTCTATTTCTAACTTTTATGTACTGAGTGTATCTTTGATGTTCCTTTTGGCCAAATGTACGTCCGGTTTTCGTGCAGGAGACGCAAATATTAATGGGAGGAACACCGAATCCTTGCGGGATAAAATGTTTGAGCATGGAGGAAACAGCCCTGGCGATTTCAGTGTTAGTGAACGGGAGTGTGACGTAATGCGTGTTTAAATTTCAAGCATCTTTGTGACGACGAGCTTTGCATTTTTATCTGAAAGACGTGCTTTTAACTGGCATGCTTGTTGTTTGATTGTAAAATATCCTATGGTAGCTTTACGTTTCTAATTTTTGGCGCACTTGGTTGGGATGATTTTTGGAATAAATGCATGTAATCCGTTGTGTTGTTTGGTGTTATTTCGCAAGTTGTCGACATTTTACTGCCTTCGTAGAGTTGGGATCCTATTCGACCGGACAGCGGTGCTGAAGCGTTAAGTTTTGGCTTTCGGTCGCCCTTCTTTGTACGTAAAGTTTTTATTTGTTGATGTAATTATTGACCTACCTTGATCGCAATTCTGTGTTGTATAATACCGTCTTTGATTTCAATATGTGCTACTTTGTATTTTCCGATTAGTCCGAGATTATGCTGACTGAAAGGGGGCGGGGGCTGGCACTTCGTGCAGAATGACGTTAGTGGCAGGCCACGGGCGCGTTTTGGTGGTTTTTCTTTCTCTTCGGTTTATTAGGTGTTTTCTTGTGTCTTGGTAGTTCCGAGATTTCTGGAAAGGTCCGTTCGTGGATCCACTGCCGCATCCGTTTCTTGAGCCGTTGCAGAAGCCTGTCGAAGATACAGGTAGGTCGACCATGTTACTTCAACTCTGGTGACGAGCGTGGAAGATCCGTCTTCATCTGCTGTGGCTGTGTTGGCGCCTTGCTTTGCACTCTTTTCTTGGTTGCTAAATGGGTATGAACACTTCTACTTGAACTTGCTGTTGAACGTTATGGGTATTGTGGCATCTTATCAGAGTTGACAATCGTTAGCTAAAAAGTAGCAGTATAATATTTTATGGTGAAGGCTATAACTTCTCGCACCCAAAAATATATGCGGTATTTAAATTTGTATTCTTGGCCGTCCTTTCAGTATTCTTGGTATGCTGAAGTGATTGATTCCGTTGTGGGCCCTGCTTTGCTTTAGTTGTTTTTTTACTTAGTCTGAATATTTTTTTGTTGTTGTTGTTGTCGTTACCGTACTCCTACGGTAACGGAAGCTGTTTTTGACCATGAATCGTTCGGTGCTTTTCTCGGTGCAGACCTTGACCAGGAAATAGAGAGTGGCCAGCATTCGGTACGTGACCTGCTAAAGCATGGCGACGAAGTGTTTGGACACGAGCAGGGACGGAGTGACATCACACCTCGTGATTTTACCTCTTTATTCAAGTACTCTACTGTGACTAAAAAGTTCAACGCTGACGGCGTAAGTATCTTAGTCTTTTCGTTGAGCCAGTGCGGTCGGATTATGTGGAAGTACGCTTTGGAGAGACATGCTCAGATGTCTCAGACTTGAGAGGTGTAGATACAAGTGTAGATCAAGGTGTAGACTTGTAGATTCAATGATGAGAATTTGGATGGACGCTCTTTCTTTCCCTTAATTTGGAAGATAACTTTGTGGCACCTTAATTTGGAAGATAACTTTGTGGCACGTCTGAAGATGAAAGGGAAGTGTTTTGGTTGAAGGAAGTGTGCGGTTAAGCACGCTTCTGTTGTCTCCCGTTTTTGCTGTTTCCCTGATATGCAGGTCTTTTTATTTAAGTTTGTTTACGTGATATTGTAATTCTCTCTGCAGTCGGTAGAAACGACGGTGACGAAACGGGATTCTGATGGAAATGAGGAGGTGAAATCAGAAGTGTGGTTCTTATTTGCCGTACGCACGCTGGTAACCGCTACGATTCAGGTGTACGGAAGATGGTAGTATCACACCGTGGAAAGTTGACAGCAGAACAAATGACCAGTTATAGGCTTACATGGAACGTTTCATGTTGCGTCTATTTCTGCAGTTGCGGCGTCTGATAAGCGTTTTGTGTTTCTATCAAGTGTTGCTCTATGTTACTATTAAGTGCACGTAGGTCATATCTTCAGCAGCCTCATATGTTTACTAGTTATGATTTATGTTTGCCGTAATGTTCCGTTTGTCATGATTTCGTCCTTGGTAGACTACAACCTCGCGTTGTTTGGACGACAAGGTGCATACAATAATTTATCGCAAAGACAAACACGGATCCGAAGAAAAGACGGAGAATCTTGTCAACATGGATGAAAGTATGTTTTGGCTTTTCTTTCGCAGTCTTCCAGGTTAAGCGAAGGCTTTTGATTTTTTGTTTTTGTTGTTTGTTTGTTTTTCTTTTTTGAGGTGAGGACATAATAGGTGTCGCTGTTTTTATATTATATTGTTGCAGCACTGGCATTTTATTCGGGTTCCTATGATGTTCAGTTTTACTAGGAACGGTAAACGTTAGCTAAGTAGTTTGCGATGGCAACTTTCTGTTAGTTTGCTGGATCTTTGTAATGTAATGCACGCGATCGCACGTCTACCTGCGTATGCACTGGAGCAATCACAATGAAACTGTTCAGTTTCGGGAGCCGTTTTTAGGGTTTAAATTCGGTGCTTTTGTACAGTATGTGCTTGCGATTACCGTCTTCAGATTTTTTTCGTATGTGTATGCAAACTCTAGTAATAGGTTAGCCGTTTGGCCTGTAAAATACCCTTTTGTTGTTTTGGTATCGCCAATAGGTGATGGTTGTTCTTATGGTTGTGCTTGTTCGCAGCAATCCGACGACCCACCATAACATAGGGGTATTTTGCCTCGTGACACTGACCTATGACAGTCTTTGATAGGGTTGCGTGGATAGGACCTGCTCCGTATCACTTACAATTTTTATTTCTCCTTGCACTGGATCAGGTGAGCTTCCGAAATTCGAAGAGCGCTGGAAATCTACTGGCACTGACCGTCGTCAAGGTCAGGTCTTAGTATGGGCTGTTTGGCCTTTGGTGGAGTCGATTAATGCTTATGGAGCATGTGCAAGCTGTCAGAACCGTCAGCGCTCTTAACTGTCGTTGTTGTGCATCGAAATTGAGGTGTCGTTTTTGAACGCGCCATATCGTATGCAAACTGAATTTTCTATTCTGCCTACTCGGTTAAATGGCGTGCTAATTGTGGATAAAATACCCTTTGTACAGGTCCTCGCGATCAAGTGCTGTCTCATTACCACGTTGGGTCGCCTGAGTCATTCAGGAACTGGAAAGATTACGTCTCGACTTGGTGGAGCTCAAAGTTGTAATGATTATAATTAAATGTATGTGTAACTTGTACTAAATAAATTATAAATTAAAGATGCCGTGATTTTAGCATGAGGCGCTCTGGTTAAGTTGGCGTAGTAGGCACCGAACAAAAACATACAAATTGAGAAAGTCGTTTTCGTAAAAAAAATATACAAGATCCTAAATCAAATAAATCCCATGTGTTTCCAAAGTGCATGCAGAGAAGCCCATCTGAATCAGGCTGCGGATTACGAACTGCTTCGCCTCCTTTTCCCACCGATCCCTGAAATGGAGGCACCGCTAAAAAAAGCACGCAAGTCCATAGCTACGTAAACATTTACATGAAAACTCGTATTAGAAGTAACTCGTTTCAAAATGTTTGTCCCACAATGATATTTTGATCGGTGAGTTTCTAATTAGCAAGTCACTACCAGCACCACGTAGGAACTCAGCTTCCTTAACGATTTCAGCAGATACAGGGCATTTCACGAAAGTTTGCATTCACTGATAGACCGCCATATCTATTCTCAAGTTACCCAAAAGTACGTTTACGTTTTTTTTTGTGCGAGTACGCATTAACAAGACCGGAAGTTAAGACCTGGCTAAAATGAAAGTTAGTTTTCCTGTTCTTTGTAAAAGAACACAAAGCATTGCTTGGCTTCTGCTCGGCTTTAAGGGTTAAAACAATAAAAAATCTATTTCCAAATCGAAACTGTGATTAGCTAAATTAACCTTCTTCATTGAAGATGGTTTTCAGTATGAAATGATTGAAAGAGGAAACGGGGACAGCCGCCGATGTGCTTAACGCAGATTACGACAGAACACAAGATTAATTCTTGTTTCAGCTAACACGGGATCGCCTAAGTGAAGCTTTGAAAAAAATTTTGGGCGGATACAAATATCAAATTTATGAAGCACTTAGAAGCATTCCATCATTAAGGCAAAGGCTTACCTTTAACGTGACAAACAAAAGCGTCCGCTCCCAGAAACGTCAGAACATCAAGCCACACGATTTGCTTCGTCGACAACTTATCACCAGGACCTTTGACTTCTATAATCTGTACAGAAAGGCGAAATGAGCAACAGGACATAGATGCAGCAATCCGAAAAAGAGAGGGTGGAATCGGCCTTTACTGATCCAACGTGCCAAGTGAACAGGCGCACATGCTATTTAACACTGCTTTGCTGTTGGTACAAGCTTGCAAGAGGACAGCTGTTTGAAAATCATGAAAAGCATTAATCTGCTTGACCAAGGTTGCTTCCCGCCACATACAAAGCCTAGCCACTTACAAGAATCATAGGTGCGTCACTCCAAATATAGGGTTACAGCCTTGGGTCAGGGAGGTCTCACAAACTGACACATCTACTGTGCTAACAAATACGTCAATATTTCAAACTGTCGCGACGTGGCAATGAAGAAGAACTATAGCAAACGGACCAAGCCGTCGCTTTTCGTTACATATACCTTGCACTTTCTCTTCGCAGGATTCCAAACAATAAGGTCCGGCACTCCACCTCTTCGTCTTCGAAAATCCTTGCAGAATAACTCACAGATCCCACAAACAACATTGTTCCCCAAGCATAAAGCCAGACTCTACATGAAAAAAAAAAAAAAACTTTCGGACATTCGATAAGCCACGGCAGAAACTACGACCAAACGGAAGGTCTCTGTAAATAAAGGTACGAAAGGCTCACGTATCAAGAGTGCTAATAATTATCCAGATCCTAAAATCGACAATGATTTACCTGAACTGGCAGCAGACCACGTAAGCGAAAGTTCGTCACTATAGCCGTTGCCCACAAAATAACATAAGGCTTTCAGCATAACGAAATACCAATTTGAATTGCCTATCGGACGGTGCCGACCAAGAACGCAACAGATAAACAACTACAAAAAAACGCCACAGAAACATTAGAATAGTATCATAACATAGATCTATGTACCGTTCTCCCGTTTTGGGAAGGCAATATATATTCTAGCACAAGTACCCAACCATTGGAAAATAGGCTCGAAGCAGACAAACGCAACCCTTCCAGAGCGGCAAATGTAAATTTGCGTAATACCAACCTGAACTTCGCTCACATCAGAGAACAGGTCCCAATTCATGCCCACACAAACAACCCCGAAATTTTTGCTCCAAGTATCGGAAATCATATCTTGCAAGCTCTGAAACGATTAGAAGCCCACAAACTATGACAACCACAAAATGGACTCTGCCAAAACGAAACCATGTAAAATTGGTCATATCACGTGAGTAAAATCCAAAGCAATCTAACAATTATCGGAATTCGTTGAGGCCAATGCCATTAAACACTCGCAAAGAAAAGACGAAGGGTATACTGGCAGAGGTGGACGGATTAGAAATCCGATCAAGGATTTGGCTCAGTTGAGTGCGGCTTGTCGAGAGAAAAATTGGACAGCATCAAAGATGGCCGACACGACTGGGAGCAAACCGAGAGAGAGCAGATAAGGGAGAAATCGGCTGAAGCAACATCAACGTCACGCAATCTTGTCACGAATGAGCAACATCAAGCGAGCAGACGTGGAAGCTAAGAAGAGCAAACAACCGGTGACGAAGAAGCAGAGATGAAGTCGCCTGCCTGTTCATCAGCTTCAAATACGCGCATCAGTCGTTGGTGAATAGCACACGCGCGGTTCTCGTAAAAATCGTCACGGTAGATATCAAGCGGAGAGCCCTATAGAGGAAAAGACAACATCGTCCGAAAAATTCACCTTTCTATGTCAATCCAACAACCGACCTAAGCAACGCAACCGTCATAACAAGGAAAGAACGCTCGAGAAGCGACGCTAAGCGAAGCCCAATGACGCTACCATCCCCGTAAGTGCCTGGAGATCAGATGTGCAAAGTGCATAGAAAATTCAATAAAACCACCGTTGGCAAACAAGACAGACATGTGCACGGGTGAGGAACTAAAGCAAGCATGCGGAAGACGAAAAACAACGCACCTGGTACTTGCTATGAAACACGTCCGGAATGTCCATAAACACAACATCCCAGAACAAGAGCATAAACAGCGAGGTCAGCGTGCTACCCTCTCCATGCACACCAAAGGGAAACCCCTGCTGCCTGTAGTAAGCCAGTACGTATTGCTCGACGTGCGAAAAGCTCGAGTCTTCGACACCGGAAATCGCGGAGGACGGAGCTCTGAACACGGCACGACTCGCTGATGTAGTGTCCAAGACCATCTCCGCAGAAATTGTAACCTACAAAGAACAAATAAGTATCGAATAAATTAAGCGTGGCAAACATGTAAAAAACTTACCCGCTGTCCACCGCAACAGCCAAAAATATTGAATGATCGGCATACTACATCCTAGTGCTTTCGCGTCCTTCTATCCCCCGCCATTCCATCCCCCAACATTTTAGTCCGGTCAGGCGACGCAAGTTCCATTCATCCCACGTTTGTTTTGCCATAACAAGTAACGGAAAAATGTGTGTAGGTGGTGCTTCCGAGGACTAGGACGGCTACGTCTAAGCAAAATGGAAGTAACAGCAAAGAAGTTCCTAAGAAACTCCAACCTCTGTTAGGCTTTCTGCATTATTGGTATTCTTTCGTTGTTGCCTAGTCTAAAATTTGTTCAGCAGTTCGCGTATCTAAATAGAATGCTAGCGAATAGAGCGTAAACGCAACAAATCACAAAATACTACTGAATCAAGATTCCAACCTCTACAGGCTCCAGAATCCGCTCAACGATGCCCTGTTTTCTGTTTCTGGTTATGTCTTTGCATCGAGGCGCTTTCCAAAGCCTGCAGTATCTTTGGTACAGCGCCAAGCGATGCCCAGTTCGCACGAAGGGATCTCCAAACGCCGTTTCCATGCTATCGACGGCCTGTGCAGAAACCGAACCGCAACATCGATGGCACAAATAAAATATATCACTTGCTAAACGCCGTATAGAATGCAAACAAAAATGCGCCTCCATGAAAACACCTGCGATCTGGCTTTTAAAACAAATCCTTTTAAAGTTACCAGCGCCATCTCGAAATTTACTAACGCAATCGTCTACATACCTTTCCATACTCCTTTTGATATCGTTCGTAGTCCAAAGCGAGCCTTTCCCACAATACTCCGCGATAGTCGTACCCAAACAGTGTCTGCGAGAGGAGCAACTCGATCAGAGAAATCGCCTCGTCGTATTCGCGCCGCTTCTCTAACAGTTCGACGGCCTTGCCACATATTCGCGACACGATCCACTCTTCGGAGAAGCATCGCAAAAACGTGGGAAGTGACATCGGCCAAATGGACTAAACGACTGAGAATATGCCAGCTCCAGAACAAGAACTGCTATATTACACTATATTAATCCTTCAATGGAGCTCTATCTATCTATCTATCTATCTATCTATCTATCTATCTATCTATCTATCTATCTATCTATCTATCTATCTATCT
>QQSS02180775.1:0-14334 GCA_003687565.2 Craspedacusta sowerbii
GCGCGACGTGTTACTTTTTTTTGAAGCGTCACTAGGTATAACATCTGCGTGATCGTTCACTCTTACTTTTGTTCGAATCGGGAACACCCCGGCAATGTCATGTGATTTACCAACCTTAACTCTTTTCGTGGATTGACTGTTATTTATTATTATTGTATCATCAGCAAAATGTTGGGCTATGCTAGACGAGAGGCTAAGTCTGAAATCATTTATTTATAATAAAAACAGTAGTGGGCCTAAAGTTGAACCTTTGTGGGACACCAATGTCAATATCAAGTATCTCGGAGGTCTCATTCTTGACATTGACAAATTGTCTCCGACGAATGCCATGTACAGCAAGTTTTTCTAAGAGATAGGCTACATGCATACTGTCCCTTGTCAAACGTTTTCCTAACGCTTGCTATTAAGTTGACTAGTGCGTGATTGATTGACTGATGATTTCGGAATCCCAATAGCAGTTTGTAAGTGAAGTCGAACTTTTCTAGATATTTGTATAGTCTTTTGTGTATATGCGATATAGGAGTCGCCAGAGAGGACGCCCAATCTTCAAGAGGTAAGTAAGAATGCTGCATGGAACACAAGGTTTTGAGGTACTTAAAGTATTTATTAGTTCGATTACTTCATTGGAGTTGTTCCAAATGCGATGCCTAAGGCAGATGTAAATTTTTTCTCTTATGGACAGATTCAGGAATGAGACATGGATGATGAGGACGATGTTATGACCAATCAGCCATCAAAACGCTAACATCAAGGCAGAGACTGCGTTGGTTTGGTCAGGTTTGCAGGATGTCTGACGAGCGCACTCCCTATCGCATTGGAGAACAGGACCTGTTGGTTGGAAAGTCGAGAGGTGAGCACCTAGAATTACTTGGCTTAAACAGGTCGAAAGAGACCTGAAGAAGATGCGACTGGACCTCAGCAGCGCAAAGCAGAAGGCGCAAGATCGTGATACGTGGAGGAAGCTGATCCAAGATTTTGATGCTCAATTCATGGCGCCAACGACAGCCTACTGGCTCCGGAGACGCCTCCGTCCATAGGATGTCAAGGACAATTGGATGGATGGATGTCATGAAATGGTTTGGTGAGTTCTGGATGCTTGCGTCAAGAAATTTTCCTCTTGAAGAAAAGGTAGTTATTAAGAGCAGAAGCAATATTAAGGGGCTTCTTTGCTACCCCACCATTCTTGTTTGTAAGCAAAGCAGAGAGTGAATTAGACTTTTCATTTTGTTGGAGAACTTTCGTAATTCCATCCCACGTTTTTCTAATGTTGTGTTTATTTTATAGGAAGTAATTTGAGTGGTATGAAAAGTGCTTGCTTCTTTTCGTCAAACCAACTAAGAACAACAAGAATTTTTCCAACCAATGCATCGCTTCAAATCAAACACAAGCTAGACCATAAAGTTCCATGGCAGCTGCATTTATCGGAATAGGAGACATCCTCTGTAGCCGAAGCTAATAAGATTGATGATGCCCCCTTGTTCCAGTCAGCGAGATATTAATACATTGTAATACAATATAAGTGTAAGAGATGTGCAGAAGTTTACGTAAATAACATAAGAACAAAAACAGAAATAATAATGATAATAAATTAAAAAATTAAAATATATATATATATATATATATATATATCAATAAGTAAATAAAAATAAAAATAAACTGAGAAATCAGGAAACAAGCACCTGTCAAAAGACCAGTAGTGGCTTGTAGAAGAGAATCATTTCTTATCGTTGTCGTATGTCAATAGTAGTACGATATACAAAGATTTCATAGCTTAATACTGATTGTATAGGAGAAATAATGAATCGATGATTATACCATAAGCAAGAGATAAGATCATAAGATTATTAAATAACTTTCCAGAAATGAGGTTGACGTATATCCTTTGGCATTGCAGTCGATTGTACCGAGCTCATCAGGATATGTAGGCAATGGTTAGTTGAAAGCCACCCAAAACACGAAGCAACACATGTATCACGTCTATGTCATACTGACTAGTAAATAGCTGATCCGCCTACATTCTTATACCTCGTGTCACAACAAATATTACACGACGAAGCATTTGAACTACATCTATACCAAGCTGACTAGTAAATAACTGATCCGCAAACATTCTTGTACCTTCAAATACAGCATGGATGAACACCATATTCATTTCTGTACCAAACTTCTTGTGAAATATCCAAAAGACCCAAAAGCACAATTGCTTCAAAAATAGGAATCTCCTGCCTCATTAAGCACAGGACGCTAAAATTAGTGAATTGTTTCGTTGAAAAGCAACAACCTTCTTAAAAATCCTAATCGTTTGTGTGTCTTGAAAGCTCCTAGCTGCCCAATCATTACGCTTTTTTCCAATGCCAGGCTTTTTCTCTTCATTGTGTCCAAGTAATTAAAAGAAAGCGTAGCTTTATTCTCCAGCAAAGGCAAATAAAGATCAAATCTGGCAATGTAGTATGAGCCTGAATAGAATCCGTACTGTGTCGGTTCATTTTCTGCCACTTTATTCTTTCAAATTTTTGGGTGAGTGATTTTCCTTTTCAGAACCAAATTTAGAGATGGCTTTGTCTCTCATGAAAGCAAGATATGCTGTCGCCTTGGGCAAAATTGCAAAATAACTGCAAAAATCTCATATCATTCATATGGTATGGCTGAGGAATGACTTGTACAGCTGATGTACTTAGCATTGGCTCTCCTGAATCAAACTGTCGCACCTGACGTATTTTCCTCTGATGAAATGCCCGCTAATGTATCTGCTTAGAGGTTATTTGTCTGGAACTGCCCATGCGGCTTTCGACACGGTCTCTGCAAAACCTTTCAAAACTGACCAACGTTCTAGTCCCATTAAAAATTTATCTATTGAATTCATTTTGAGTGTTCACATGAAAGTAAAATGTACGTAACTACACTGTTGATTTTGTGTAAACAAACACAAGAGCTGGGAGAAGGGTTCTGGCGCATCTACGAGACGTCTTTGATTTTAGCCATTGTCAAGGATCATGTTTTTCTGGCGCACGATCTTTGGGATACACTCTTTGGGATGCTCTCGTGGATACTGTCTGGGATTCACTCTTTGGGATACACTTCCTGGGATACACTCGCGGGGATACATTCTCTGGGTTAATTTTTAAGAGAATGTTCATTATGCAAGATGGAGTCAACATGTCCGATTGCCAGCGTAGTCGTGCCATCAGGTTTTATGCGTCGTATAGGATCATCCTTGTTTAATGCGACCTTGTCGACTTTGCAAGTAAATATGTCATGTTTTTCATCCTGAAACTTAACTTAGCTCCACATGGCGGTTGCACGCCAGGATACTTAATTTATTTGTCTTCGAATAATAATTATTATCAGAGACAATTTAAATTGCTTGAGGATTGCTCGAGCTTGTTAGGAAAAGGGTTAGGGTTTGGGTTTGGGTTACAGACAGACTTTGCCAAAATAAAAAAATTAATAACATGCCAGCAAAAGCTTGACCATAAGTGAAGACCGCAGACCAGTCCATATTGTAAGCCTACTTGCTGTGGAATGACGTCATATCAGACCTATCGCAATGTAGCGCTCACTGAGGAGTCAACGGTAGATTTATACCCTCCCATACCCTTTCCACCGAACGATAGTCTTCATGTTCTTCGAGTCGGATGTCTTTTTCTACGACGCATTTCTCAATGTCTTTGCATCTTATCACTTCCTAGACATTAACTTTCCGACATGCATACAGTTTCGGTCACCATGCTACAAAATCCGTCATGCTCTATATCCTAACTCATGTTTCATGAGCCCGATGGCCTTTTAATTTTGTCTGATAAGTAGTGGCGTCTGGTCTTCATCGTGATACTCAGACGTAACAAATCTTTTTGCTGACATTATGGCAATGTCCTTTTAGAATTCGTCTGTTTTTAAGTGGTATATCATGGAGTCAATATCCACATAGCATAACTCCGCTTTGTTTCTATACTTTGGTGACATGTAAGCTTAATGGGAATCGTACATGACCGTCTTACCTATATCTAAAATAGCTTGTCGTAGATAACCAGGTTTGTTCAATCTCGCAGAGCATTAAACTCTTACTGAACCTTATACCATACTTAGAATTGGGTTTCATGGCCCGTTTCAAGTTATCTTTTTTTATGAGTGGCAAGCTTGATATCACGATGGTTTTTATGTTTTCCATCATCTTGCCAAACACAGAGTTGTTCATTAACTTGGAAAATCTCCATCTCAAAGCTAATTTAGTCTCACGTCGAAGTTTAGTGTTCAGATCGATGTAAGATTTTAGCCATGGACTTTGATCGAATTCAAGAACTCGAAGAACTCTCTTCAAAATCAGGTGAGCATCACATCCGCTCAATTGTTTATGTGTGCTTCTTTGTCTTCAAACAACGTTCATAATGCGAGCTCATGTCGTCTTAGACAAATAACGGCAAATGTGCGTCGGTCGCCACGAGTTTTGCTGTATGAGCGACGCTTTTGACGAGTAGAGGGGAGTACTGTCACTCGATTGCTCGTGATGACACTGCTAAGTGATGGATTGATTTTAGCCGGTTTCAATTTCATACGCTGGCAGTTGTCTGACCTGGCGGCGTAATTGGAATGGTGAAAGATGTAAGAGTTTCGTACGCCTTGACCCTCAGATAGTTTTGCATGTTTCTTGCGATTGTGCTCTGCCAATCCTTTTTACAGCTTCGTCATTTTTCGGATCTTTTGACCTCGCTTGTACTATTTGTTCTGTGCTCATTTTTATTAGCAGCAAGATTTTTAATGTAATTATTAATTATATATAAATTTATTATATGTGTGTTTAATTAATGTATCTTTAATGTAAAATGTAATTTTAATTTAATGTAATGTCTACTTGTGATCATGCTTGCAGAAAGAGGAGTCAAACGAGAACCAAATCTATAGTATAGGCTGCAAGTCAAACTCTTCAATGCGCTATTGAGAATATGGGTCCTCTTCCTAATCGCCAGTAAATTCACTTGGGTTCAACAGTTTGAAAATTGAACAGGCTGCTGTAGTGTCCATGTGGATGATGGACTTACCAAAGGATTTGACCATTTTTGCAGAGGGTTTGCTTTTACAAAGCGCAAGCAGTTGATCGATTACTTTTTCTGCCAGTGCATTGATGTTTTCTCTATGTAAGGTTTTCCCAGGTATGCTTGCTCTTTCTAGTAAGAACTCATGCAAGGAGCTTTTCCCTTTTCCCCTACGACATAAAATGAATTTCTGTTCTTTTATTTATAACAAAGTAAAAACTTTATTTATATTCCAATACGCGTATCCCAAAGGACGTCAAAATTATACAGAATAAAGCCAAAGTTCATCTACTCATGCAAACATATACTCAATTTTAAACATTTTAATTTATTTGGCAAATTTTTACAAGACTGTTACAAAACTGTTACAAGACTGTTGTAAAATTTATGCATGACAACTGCAAGACTCTTTCAAGACTGTAGCAAGACAACTGCATGACTCTTACAAGACTGTCGCAAACAACTGCTCAATCTTGTAAGTGTCTCGCAACGCACTTGCAATACTCGACAAGTCATTCAACATTGCAAGACCCCGGATTCTCTGTTCGCCGGATGAGACTCTTAAACTTACTTGCTTTTAATTCTTGCTTGACTTTTGCTAGGTAAGACTCTGAGTCAATGATATAATTTTTTTCGTAGATGGCTACTAAATCGTTTTACTCTTGGGATACGATACAAAAAGTATTTTTTAGTTGACTTCGGTATTTTTTGGAATGCATGTATAGCTCTGCTGCATCAACCATAATCTGAGTTACTTGCGTCGTCGTGATAAAGCTCCATCGGCAATGATATCATCAAAACGAAACAAAGTTTTACATCCAGCGGATGACATACTAGCGAAAGAAACAAAGTTTTACATCCAGGGAAGAACTAACCAAGGAATAAAATTCTATCAATCTGGGCATGAACATGACGGCGAGGTTCAATTTTAATGATAGTCAGATCTTTCCAAAAGCATGGTTAACGTATGGACTGTTAGACTAATGATGAGAATTTAATAAAAATAGCTTTTATAAACACCTACGAGAAGTTTTGTTGCCTTATTTCGGTTTTTCACAGCCAGTTTGGCCAACACGTAACGCTGTGTTTGTTTTTTCAAATACTCCATCCTTTATAACAAAGTGTAGAAGCAAACTCGCGGTTTTGAATGCTCAGGTGATCATCAATAATCAAGTAGATATAACAGTTTAAGAATCCAAGCTCCTCTGCTTTCTTTCTAATCTGTAATGTAATACCTTGTAATTCATTTTCTATTCTTCTTCCTATCCCATGTCAGTTGTTTTCATCGATGGTCCGAAAATCTAGCCATAGACCGTAACGTTTTGTTAAATAGTCACTTGAGTTGACGGCGGCTTAGTATAAAAGTTCTTGAACTTTACTGACATTGGTATCTTTGCGATCATGCCCTGCAGAGTACTTTTGTATTTTATCCTACTGTTCATTTGGCTGCATACCTTGTGAAAACAACTGGTTAGGCCGCCATTCGCTGATGGTTGATGTTGTATGGTAGGGTTATCGAATCTGGATATTTCCCGATTGTACTCACTTTCCTTCTCAAAAAGTACGACTATGCCTTAAAGAGAACGCGCTGGTGTATTAAAATTCTAATTCCAATCGGTATCGCTCTTGTTGATCTAATCTTACGATGTCTGAGAACCCGAAGTACAAAAGAGGTAGCATTTGATTCTCGGTCTCAAGAAAAATTGCTAACTTATTTTCATAGCATGTTGCCATGACGTTGTCTCCTTGTTCAGCGGCGTTTTTGTACGGCACTCTTATTCTTATTATCAAGCATTTTCCCGTAAAACCACTGTTTTTGATGATACTCTGATGAATAACATACTCTCTTTCATTACCCGGCTTCCAGTTATCTTTGAAGCACGCACATACATTGCAATCTTCAAAGCATGTTATTTTATTGCCTTTGAACTTGAGTGCCAATCCCATGATTCGATCCCCATATCGCTTTCATGTCATTTACACCATCAGAAAAATCTCGAATCCACTTAGAATACGTTTTCCAACTGATAATGATTTCTATCCCAACGACGGTGCCAAGGATGATACCGCTTACAATAGGCTTTGCACGCAATTTCTATTCAAGCCAGAAAATGACTGAAAGTTTAGAGTAGATAAACCAGATTTATTCTGGTTGAAAAGACTAGTCAACCTGTCATTGCCAATAGCTTCTCCGGGTGGATAATAACAGCAACGGACTCATTTGAATTTGTTTCTTACTTAGGACAAGTTGTCCTGGAGGCAATTGTTGTTACATCGCGGCAGCCCACGAAATAGGCGCAGATCTTTAGCAGCAGGGTATCCTAGCTATGGCTAAGAAGTGTTGGGGCTAAACATCTTGCAGGGTCTAGAATATTTGTTCTCGGTCACGTTAAGTCTTCCTATTGCTCATGGTTTGTGATGGTCCACTTAAGCATCTGCAAATCCGCGGCTTTTTAAACCTCATTTAAAATGTAGCTTAATAACCGTCCGTTGCCTTGATGGTTCACTAAGGTTTCCAGATCTTTGTGGAGCTAATATTAAATTCATGACATTATGGTAAAGTTAGCTTCTGCCTGTTAGATTTTACTGTTATCTTTAACGTTGTTTAAGAGTGCCTGTTGCTTGTTTTTGTAGCCTGCTCATAGCAATAAAATGTGTTAAGACATTTGTGCGTTGCAGCTTCTGAAAGGAAGTATTTTGACAAGCAAATAATTTGTTTGATAATGACTGGGAGGAAAGTTGAAAGCTAATAGTGGGAGCAACAATTCATGAGTTTTATATTGTTTGCACAGCATCTTTTTTATTAATATATCCTATGTTTTCTACGTTGTAGAACTTAGAAAATGCAGCATTTTGTATATTACTAAAAGGGTGTTTCAAAATCCAAGAAAAGATGATCAGATCTGAATGATAAGTCAAGATGGTGCTGGTCCATTGATGTTTTGCTAAGATGGCATTTGCTCTAGTTGCTCCTACCACCAAATCACATCAGTTTGAAGAGCGACACATCTCCTTGAAGGAACCTGTGAAGATAGGCAGAGCTGTTGCTAAAGCCAAACCAAGCCAAGGCAATGCGATATTTGATTGTAAAGTCCTGTCTAGAAATCATGCCATTATTTGGTATGAGAATGGCAAGGTAGTGATTGTACTTAATCTTCATATGGCCTATACTTGTTTGCACATTAAAAGAATTTTCTGTTGACAGATTGCTTGTGCATATGTTAGTAAAAGACGAGATCACTTTCGTTCGTTTATAAGATAAGACAGCTTTGAAGATTATTAAATGCTGCCAAGGCTGTTTGATGATAGCGTATCTATATTGCTGCACTTGGTGCAGTATTTCAAATCCTGGCCAGAGCCAGATGTGGCCCATATTGTGATATCGAAATAGTAAGTTAGCACTACAATATTTCTAATAGCAGCTTTGTTTAGATCAGCTATGTTTACATAAAAATTCACCTCAGGAAATCTCTGCAGATAGAAATAGGTCATAGCATAAGTTGATTTGAAAATGAATCTTTATTCACTTTCTTCGATAGTTTATGTTTGGCTCTGTCGTGTTATGGGAAGCGGCAGCAAATCAAACATTGGTATATATTGCATTCCAGTTTGTCTGTAAGAAGATTTCTCAGTCAAGAATATTAGTCAGAGTTGTGGTTTACATGTTGTGCTTATTTGTTGCCCAGTGTCATGTTGTTCTGTGCTATTTTTCTATTGGTTCTGACTGAGATGTTTGCAGAGTCTTGTTTACTTTTATATCTGCTTTACCTTGGAGGTAGCCGCATACCTAACGTGGTTACTTGTTGTTTTTTTTGTTATAGTTTCTGTTACAAGATACAAGGAGCAGTAATGGGACATTTGTAAACAATGTGCGGCTAAGCCGTGGTTCAGAAGACAGTGAGCCACATGAGATCAAATCTGGCGACATTGTGCAGTTTGGTGTGGAAGTTATGGAAAATTCAAAAAATGGTAGGGAGGTGCAATGGGGTGGAGAAATGTCTGTGCAGGAATTGGCTCTTTAGTGGAGTCTTTCTTTCATCTCCTGTAATTGTTTTTAATTTGTATTGTATAATGTAACAATGTCATTGATTTAAGTGGTGTTGGTTTTCTCAAAATTTACCATGATAGTTTTCAACTCATCATGATCCTATGAAATGTATGCTGTGTGGTTTGCATAGTTGAGCACCCAGTCCGTTCATTCTGTTAAGATCCTTTTTACATTTTTTAAAAACGAAGAACGGTCCATTAGGTCTCTTCAGATTTTCAGACTTGGCAATGAGCAAATTTATCTTGTAAAAATGAAGTCATTAACGCTTTAAAAATTGGGTACCAAGTCTGTTACATTTACAATGCTTAGCGTTACATGTGCCTCACGCTTCCTCCCGTCGATGGCTGCTGCTGCTGTGTTGTGTTGACCCCTGCCCCTGAACGGAACAGAGCGGATTTGGATCTTATCTCTGATTGGCTGCTAGCCATCTACGCTTTTTGGTTGCCAGATAAGAAAATGTATTTTCGAAAAATTCAAATAAGAGCTTTCATTGAGCCCACTAATACACTTACGGAGAACGTTATTTTGAAATAAAATCAGACATTAGATGCAAAGTGTTGTGATTTAAGATTTTTTTTTTCATTCCCAGTTTGTTGCCCGAAGTTTTCTGGTGAAATTGGGACTATAACTGGTAGTGTTTTCCAATATCTAGCAGCCATTCACTCACTGCTACCCCATCACCTAGCCAACCGGTTGTGTTTCAGTGTGCAAACTCTACTTGAATTGCACTGGCCTTAGTCGTAATTGTGTGCTACTAACTAGTGTTCACTCCAGCAGATACCAACCCTTTTCGTGGCCCTGGGCAGGGGGCATATCCGAATTCCGCGGCATGGCAGATAAAGCTGTCCCTGTTCATTCCCCTATGGCTGTTGCTGATTCTGATCCTGGTGACTTAACTGCTACTCCTAGTGCTGAGGCTGCGTTTGTTCTAGTGTTTAGCCTGAACTAAGTGGTGGTGTTGGCAATCCTTGGTCTCAGAGGCTTTTATTGAGCTCTTAAGGTGGGACTTCACAAAAAGATCTCTGTCCTACGAATGTGTTTGCTCTCAGTCAAAATCGAAGATTCTCCACGCACAGGCCACCAGCTTAGCCAATCTGAAGTCTTGTACAATGATAGCTCATCCCAGACATTGCTTGTTTGTATTTATTATTTAATTTTAAAACGATCACAAATAGCAGTGTTCCAAATTTGGAAGGAAATATCTCGCTGGTTGAACTGCGTTATATCCTTAGAAGGTTGTTCTAATTCATAATCAAGATTTCTTTACTATTGTCCTTGCCTGATTGAGCATTAAAGTGTATACTGACGGCCAGGGCCCAGAAACTCAAGGCGCAGAGCTGGTTAGTGACATGGCTAGATGGGTCCTCCATAATGTACTTAAATATGCTGCCCTCTTTGGGTGAGCCAGCCCTGATAAACCTATTCATCACGTTCAACACAGCATCCCCGTCCAGCGCAGTAGTGGGAAGATTATTTTCCTCAGGAAAGGAGATCCTGAGAGCCAGAAGATGTCAGCTATCCGTCTCTGCATTTGAAACCCCTATGTTTCTAAAGGGCCACCTGCACCTTCAGGAACAGGTCCTCATGACCCAACTAGATTGAAGCACTTTAATTTTCTTTGAAATAAACTACCAATCACTTAATACTATACAGGTGAAAGGCTAGGTACGCTTAAACAAAAAATTAATGCATGTAAAAGAAGTAGCTTTAAGTGCTGTGTATTTGATCAAAAAGGAAAAAAACAAAAGATTGTCTCTTAATCGTCAAAATATGCTCGCCTCTCTGCGCATCGCGTCGGCTAGTGTAACAAATTTAACGGCTGCTTGTAAACAAACTCCTATCGACGGAAAAAGGACTATCGAAGTGTTTTTAAGGGATGTAAAAGTAACGGGCTTAGAAAAGTAGCAGACAAGGATGAACGGAAGTTACTTTTCAAAGAAGCTTTAACGATTAACGCATAACGGAAGTTACTTTTCGAAGTAACGCTACTCCACTATGGTGGTTTGTGCACAATGTTTCGTGGCAAAATTCAACGAGTGTAAATTATTATTTCTCCATATTGTGTGAGCCGAACATTTTTGCTGCTTGGTTATTGATGTCCCAATGCAGATGAAGTCACGCTCCATCTGTGCATCTACACTTCTGCTGCTAGTTTGTTATCGATTCTAGTGACACATGGCTGCATCATAGCAACAGTATCCTTGTTTCATGCTGATGGTACTGAAGCTATTGGGTCAGTGATAGTAACCTTCAAGTTTATATGAAGTTACAGTGGTATTGATTGTAGTCACCTGTGTTTGCATATGAAATTTTTTTCTGAACCTGTTAAACCTTTAGTTTTGAGGCAATTCTCGTACCAGCATATGCGTCTATTTTTATTTTGCACTTGGTCATGAGGTGGGTTATCTCGCATGTTTTTGAAAAAGCAAATTTGGCATGCTTGTTGAAGACTCTTTTGCGTGTTTGTTTTATGTCAGGCCTTCGATTGATCCTCCACAAAACATTCTGTCCTTGCTCACTGTAAGTTGCATATTGTGAATAAATTCTGCTTTAACATTTGCGGTAGTGCCTGTGTATTTGTCCTATTATGTTCAAGTTATTTATGCACGCTTGAAAGTTTATATGTTGCTTTTGTAGTGTTGCAGGAATACTTAAGATTTTGTCTTTAAATAACTGTACTGATAATCTGTAGCACCTTTACGAGTTTATGCATTTCCAATAAAACATGCTTGCTGGCATGTTCCTTTGTGGGGTCCTTATCTTGTGGTAGGTTATTAGGTGTCCTTTCAATTTGAAACGAATTTCAGAATATTTCACTGGTTCTTCTAGCTCCCACAACGCCTTGTGTTCTGTTAAGTGCCTGTCAACAATAGCAGAGTTTCTAGCTGCAACTTATCAACGTGCATGGCTGTTTATTGATTTTGCTTAGCTTTTGAAGCTGCCGATTATAATAATAATAATAATAATAATAATAATAATAATAATAATAAGAATTGTTATTATTATTGCTATTATTATTATTATTATTATTCTCTGGCTTCATCAATCTTAAGTATCACGAAAATGCTGAGTTATGTACGCCTTTGCCTCTTAAGAGTGATAACACTGTTCCAGCAAAAGAGTTGTGGCATCTTGCACAGTTTCTTCAGGTATGCAATATCAATATCTGTTTTTTTATAAACTGTTTTAAACTGTTTTTTATTGTTCTTTTATTATTTTTATTGTTAAAAGTAGAATTATTCTTAAATGTGCGATATTGCTGCATATTCCACGTGTTAGTTATGTGATATATGATGTAAATATATGTAAGTACTGCTGTTTCTACGATTTAATGTTATTGTTACTTTTAGGATGCCTTACATAGAGAGCAAATGCTTGAGAATAAACTTGCTACTCTTCAACGATTTATTTCTGATTCAAATGCCGCAGCTGATGACACTTTTCAGGTATAGTGCTTTCAAATAGTCACACGTTGTCAATGTAATTTTTTTTAATTTTTATATGCTTCCTCCTCTGGGTTCTGCTGTTGCTCTTTGATAACATACGTCATACGTAGCAGACATCATATGGGTTTAGGTGATTGTTGGTTCTTTTATGCTGGATATTTTATTGCAATATAATTTTTGCCCTTTTATCACCGTGGTTATTTAGGGCTTCATACACGAGGACAAGCTTCTTTCTCGGTTAGAGAGCTTAGAAAACCAGCTGGAAATCATATCAAAGGTAGTTGTTGTTTGGCCATCGAATGAAAGTGCCTGGTTCATTTGCTTTCAAAGTTGCTTGGCTGTAGTTGCAGCATTCAGCTGTTGAATATTTATGTGAAGTTTTGTGTTATTATGCATGTAATTGCTACGTGTTTGAAACGCCTTGAAGGTTTTCGCTTTATTCAGGCATTCAACTTTCTACCCTGACCCTAGCCAAACAAAACCATTTTTTCCAGCTTACGCCAATCTCCTGGACAGTTTGCGGGTTATGTCTGGCAGCTAAGCAACAGCGGCTTGCCATTTTCCTTCAGCGTGTTTTTGGTTTGGAATGTGAATTTGGAATCAGACAGCTTTTTGCCTCTTTCGAAGCTTACTTTACTTGGCGGTCAACGTTCTGTTCCGTTTACATATCGCATATTAAGTCATTGTTTCTCATAGTAATTTCCTCTTCTGGAGCTTGCGTGGAATTCAGTTTGCTCACAGTGTTTCTTGTCCAAGCGTTGGATCCAATTCTACGTGTGAAAAAATCGCGAAAAAGCCGGATGATACTTTGTGGGTGTAATAAAAATTATTCCTGGCTTTGCGCTGGCCATGTAATATCGTTTCGTGTTCCGTTTTGACTGGTAAACGAGGAATAATTTGCGTGGTGCTATACCACTAAATAGCTACTGGAAGCCACCACTACGTTTTCCAAACTAGGACTAGGTCAGGCTGCTTTATTTTGGCGCGTTTGAAGGGTCTTTGGTAGTTCTCAGATGTAACCCTCCACCCTGGGCTCAGCTAGTATGATTCTGGTTATTGCATCTCGTCTTACTTCTCTAAGGCTAGTTATGGGATTCGCAAATGTTACTTAAGGGCATCAGTACAATTTCTGTGAGACCCGTTTGCAGTTCTCAATGGGAATGCCGGGGTGATGCATTGTGCTAGCTGGCGACGCTTTTAGTTTGCATAGTCCTTTTTATTGTAAGTTGTTCGCTGGCAAATGGAAACTGTTTCTTTGCATTGTGTGAGCAGGTCATAACATGCTATGTATGAATATAGGCTTGCAAGGCTCAGCTCTGAAGTCTATTATGCTGAAGAGGGATTACATCTCCTTAAGCACCCAATTACCTGTTCTCTGAGCCGACGTGATTTTTCATTGTGTGGCGGTTTGCAATGCACGTTTGTCAAGTTTGTCAAGTCAAGCAAGTTGCCGGGCTCAGAGAGGTTCTTGCTTTTATCTGTAGATCTATTAACACAGTTGAGTCAAAGTTGTAATTGTAGTTGTAACTTTTTTAAACTGCAATTTTTGATTGCATAGATGTACAGTCTACATGCACTTTTTTAACTAGCAGGACCTAAATGAGGAGGAGTCGCGCAAACATCTGCAGCAGCTTGAAGAGAGTCGAGAAACATACCAGACTACTGCAAAGGTATTTTATAAATAAGAAGACAGTTTTCATCTAACGTTTTCTTGGGTTTATATGTATTTATGTATGTATGTGTGTATGTATGTATGCATGTATGTATGTATGTATGTATGTATGTATGTATGTATGTATGTATGTATGTA
>QQSS02180786.1:0-14333 GCA_003687565.2 Craspedacusta sowerbii
TCGCAATATAGATAAAAAAAACATGAGAATATTATATTTTCACAAAATATATATATATATATATATATATATATATATATATATATATATATATATATATATATATATGTATATGTATAATGCAACATAATAATAACATTCTGTAAATTTGGCCCTGAGTAACAAGTTTAATGTATAGTTTGCACCGATCAGAATCCCGCGTGTATAGGAAGTGGTTAAAAATAATAACTTCAAGCGCCATCATTGTTGATAACTAGTGCATTACTAAAATTTTAAAGGCTTAAAAAGCCTGCTAAAATGGGGTATACTCCTGTCTTAGTAAAACCGAATGTCATGTGGCCATACCGCTTTTGGTGTATAAGCTTGCAGTCCAAGTTTTGTCTCAATCTGAAGTCTTATTTGCCATGAATTAATTAATCTACACCACATTGTACTCTTATTAAAATTAAAAAAGGTATATTACCTTTTAAAAACAGTGTATTATTGCAGGAATCATACAGTAGATGCTCGGGTCTCCGTAGGGGAATTGCCAGACGGCTTGCCGAAAAATCTGTAATCTCACAACCTACCGCTTCGAGGAGACTTCGTTTGGTCAAGAAGTGTCTACCTTGAATCTCGTTTTTTACCATAAGCTACATTTGCTGCTTCAAATAAATAAATAAATAAATAAATGAATAAATAAATAAATAAATAGAAAATGATAATAAAATAAATCTCAACAAACCTGCTTGCTACTAAATTCGTCAACTTGACTTAGATAACTTTGCCATTGGATTTAATATCACGATACTATAAATAGAAACTTACAATTGGATGCACTTCTCCGCAACGCAATTATCTCCTCAATCCTCATGCACCAACTTTTAACCTACCCCAAGTTTTTGCAGCGTTTCGAGTGTTGAGAGAGCTTAGGAACATATAACTTTAAAAGTTAAGTTAAGCTGAATAGCACTTGGCACAATGTGTTGCTAGGACTAAAGAAAGGGGAAGACTGAAAGGGGTGGGCACAGTGACGTAAGTGCAGTCGATCATGCGTATGTTACTCGGTGCTGCGAGATGAAACTTCTCTCACGACGGTTTTTAATTTCAGAAATGAACGGGCTCATTTAAGCTTTCTGAAAGTCTCTCGTAACCTATCTTTGCGTTTAACAGAAAAGACCTTGTTGTTCAATTGTTGTTATTATTGTCAAGGAAGTTGTTGTTGATATTTTTGTTGTTGTTATTAATGTTATTGTTATTATTATTATTATTGTTGTTATTATTATTATTAATAACATTATTATTATTGTTGTTGTTGTTGTTGTTGTTGTTGTCTTTGTTGTTATTGATGTTGTTGAATTTCTGGAAAACGAGCAGCAAGGCAGTCGCTTAAGTTGGAGAAGTATGTCCCTAGTTTTCCTCAATAGCGCTGGGGTATGTAGAAATGCAGGGACAGTTTGAGGATTAACGTTTGTTCTTTGTTGTCATTCGCAACTGTTCACATTTTCTCTCTCTAAAGTTGCACATGATCAGTTGACTTAGAAGAGTAAATCCCTTATCTTAGTTACAATTATAGACACACTTCATTGAACTAGAATAGGACAGATTTTGGTCAGGATAATGTATCTATAAATGTTTTTTATATTTGTATAGGCCGATCTGTGCCTTAAAATGGCATGAAAAGACGTCCTAAAAATAGAAAAAAAATTATCATCAAGTTCGACAGTATTCCCGGACTGTTTGGTTTATAAAATGCTCAGCTGCTCTACTAAATTTCCTGCATTTCTCTCTCCTGGGCTGGTATCGAACGCAGAACAGAGAATACGTACTGCCCTAACTACAAATCGCCTAAGTGCAGTTTTAATAAGATTTGGATTGAGCATGTTATTTAAAATTGATGTTATTTGACTAAAGAACCCACACCTCTTTCTAGCACGACCAAAGGGAAGGGAAGGTCGTGTAAACAAAAGTGGGAAATGAAGACCCTGGCGAGCTGTCAGTAAACACGCAGATGCATCTTAATACATACGAAGGTCGGTTGGTTCGTGAAGAGCCAGGAGTTTCCCCGGTTATGCAGTCCATCGATGGTCGGTGACAGCCAATGAGGCCAGTCGTCGGATGTTGGTTGAGCCTCCCAAGGAGCTGAGAAGCTTGCTACGTGCCCTCTAAGGGAGGCTCGGACGACTGGTCGATGCTAAAACGGTCGTGAAACTGTCATCGCACTGTCCCCTGTTACCCGGAGACACTCTTGGTGAAGACCTTCCCAGCGGACGACGAAGTCGTACTGTGCTGGTTAGGTCTTCTTAGAATATTCGCCAAACAGGGTAGTCACAAAAATATGTCACATACCCTGCTTGCCCCCAGACCGCCGCGTGGAGGCTCCCCTAGTTGGTCGGCAAATACAAAAAAATACCAAATATTCAAGCAAGCAAGATATCTCTAATTAAGTTGATAAGTAAGCTTAGAGTGTCATGGACATTCTCTCAGTGACCCAAAACCAGCCTCAACTAAGCCATCCCCTTAAACATGCATCCCGTCGATTTTTCGAAAATTAAGATTAAGCGAACAAGATAAAACATAGCAATCCCAAGTTTACTTCCGTCCGTGAAGAATGGCACCATGTCACCACTACAAACCGTGTGCAAGAGCAAGAGCACGAGCGACAACACAAGCAAGGTAAATACCTATCTCACTAACTCTACAAATCCATACCTATACCTATATCTATATCTTAAGCTATATCTATTCTATATCTATGTCTATATCTATATCTATATCTATACCTCTATTTATATCTATATCTATATCTATATCTATATCTATATCTATATTTATATCTATATCTATATTTATATTTATATTTATATCTATATCTATATCTATATCTAAATCTATATCTATATCTATATCGGTATCTATATCTATATCGGTATCTATATCTATATCTTTATCTATATCTATATCTATATCTATATCTATATTTATATCTATATCTATATCGGTATCTATATCTATATCGGTATCTATATCTATATCTTTATCTATATCTATATCTATATCTATATCTATATTTATATCTATATTTATACTTATATCTATATCTATATCTATATCCATATCTAAATCTAAATCTATATCTATATCTATATCTATATCGGTATCTATATCTATATCGGTATCTATATCTATATCTATATCTATATCTATATCTATATCTATATCGGTATCTATATCTATATCGGTATCTATATCTTTATCTATATCAATATCTATATCTACACATATCTAACTAAGTACCTCCCTAAACCACGGATGCATTCAAACATACATCATTAAGAATGCGATCCTCCAAACTGGTTTTTATAGAGAACTTGACCGGTAATGCCAGTTAGGCGAGATGGCGAGCAGGTCCACTTCGCGCATGCGTCAACAAGAACAAGCGCAAGTAAAACCTACCCACACACAAACACACACACATACACACACACACGCTCGCGCGCAGAGACTTACAAGAAAGCACATAAAAAACACAGGCCCAGAGTTACCCACAAACGCAGACAAGAAAAATGCTATCCATATATAACATCACCAATGCTATTAAACTCCACCAAAGGTAGTGGAATTATCATACCAGAAGATCAAGACCAGGAAAGTTAGGTTTAAAAATATATGCAAAGATTGCAAGAATGGTCCGAAAGGAACGGGCTTAATTATTTAATTTATTTATTAATTATAATATATACTTATATAATTATCAGATATCTTTATTTCTTTATCAGTCAGTTAGATACAAATTGCTACGATAGCCGCACTAACAACTGTATCTGACTGCCATCCTGTATGCCATACTGCAATCTGACACGTTTGTGATTACATACAGAGACATACAGAGCTTTTCAGCTTCGTTAGAAAGTTATTCAACAATCGCCAACTGGCTTCATATTGCCGTCACTGGCGATCGTTGGACTGTGCATCTGGGAATACTCAGCTCTTCACAACCAACCAGGCTTTGGTAATAAAGTGGGGTCATGGAGATACTTAGGGGCACGCCTCAGTCATGCGGTTATACAACGGTAACCTTTTGCTTTCGTGAAAACGTATTCATGTACGCAGCCAGATGGCTAGATATTTGAACAACGTTCAAGGTATTCCGAAGGTAGAGAAAAGATAACGGCGAGGCTATCGACTTTTATATTGTACAAATTCTGAGGTTCAATATCTTATATGATACACCACTGAATTTCTTCGAGGTCGGTGTAATTTAGTCAACAATTGCTATGGTTTTATTGTAGTTCTACGTTGGTGGTGTGTCAAAAGAGAATCGGTAAAGGAATAAGTCGCAATACGTTAGGCTTTTCCTTTGTGCGACAAATATCAGGCAAACCGTGACAAACCTCCCTCAAAACTACGCGCTGGGAATCGACAATAGCTCCGAAAAATGAAATTAAGTCATGAATTCAGAGGGCTTTTTGCCACGTTACTATTTCAGTGGTATTTGGGCACAAGTTCTGCTCGGAAGACCGACGTAAAATTGAGGATTTAATATCTAAGAGGTTTCCTTCTCGAATGACAACAGAACATCCAAGGTAAGCTACGTATGTAAGAAAATAGGCAACCCTTATGATGAATACTTGCGAGAAAAGCAACAAAGTAACGCATAAAAGCGTTGTTTTTATTCATCAATGTCACGTAGAAAGGTTCAATGCGAAAGTTCGCGGTTGACGCTACAACGATAAAGAAACACTGGCCATTGTGATTGAAAGTGATTTTAGGAAACCCCGGGAACCTAATACGGAGGAGAGAGCACCCTTGTTAACAACGCGTAGCATCAGCTAGCGGATAGGAATAGCATTGGTCCATGACCAGGTAGGGTAGCGACGAGGCAGATTTGTAGTGATTGCCTGAAATATCCCACCTATGAAGTTCTGGCCAACTACTATGCGCGACTACCTCGTCTGTCCGGGAGGTCTTCAAAAAGTAGAGTGTCTTGAAACAACAGTGGACAGTTGGTTGGCTGCTTCGAAATTTTCAGAGTATCTGCCAAGAGGGCAGACTGAGCACTCTGGTTTACTGAGGAGGCTCACTCACCACTCAGCACTGGCTCCATTTGCCTTCACTGGCGATCAATGGAATAGACTGCCTGAATTGTTGTTGGCTCTTCTCCACCACCACCACCACCAACAACACCACCACCACTACCACCACCACCACCACCATCATCATCATCATCATCATCATCATCATCATCATCATCACCAACACCACCACCACACCACCATCATCATCATCATCATCATCATCACCAACACCACCACCACACCACCATCATCATCATCACTACCACCACCACCACTAGCACCACCTCCATCACCACCACCACCACCAACAACAACAACAACAACAACAACAACAACAAAAACAACAACAACAACAACAACAACAACAACAAAAACAACAAAAGCATGCAAACAACAACATCAGCAGCAACAACAACAATAACAACAACAACAACAACAACAACAACAACAACAACACTAATCTTCCAATGGAAAGCCGTTGCAGGGCGGTAGGGTTATTGTAAAGAAACAAGCGCAAAAATTGCATTAAGTTGTCGCAACAGCACAACAAAAGAAACAACATAAATAAAAAGTTCCAAGTCACAATATCACCATAATCCAAGATTACCCACCGACTTCACTACCATGGCGGTGATGGAGTCTATAAGACTCTGTACCACACCATGGAGAACGCGCCAAGAAGAGACAAAAAGATCCTCATAGACGATTTCAATGCCCACATATGAGACGACAGCGCCACTTGTATCTCTATGTTTGGACCATTATGATCATAGAGTCGTATACGCAAAAGTTCCGATTCTTCAATCCTAGAGTACCGATTCTTCAGGTTCAGCAAACTGATCCTAGAGTACCGACTCTTCAGGTTTAGTAAGCTGATCAATACGACAACCTTGTTCATACGCAAGCCTTCCGGGATGTGGGCTGGAGATCGACAAGGGATCGACAACGACGATAATCGACTGCATCGCGATTGACTGAATCTAGAGAAGCTGCATTAATAACGCACGCAGCTATCCAATTGCAACAGCGCCAAGCGTGGTAAAGAATCACAATCGCCTGATAGTAAACTTCAAAACATGTGGAATTCTTCGGTTCGCAGACACTAGAAAGGAAACCATGCTATATACTTAGACTATATCTTCTCAGCGCTATTTCTAAACCTCCCTCTTTTCTCCTACAAATTATCCGCCCTTATATGGAATCTTGCCATAACGATTTACAACTCCAAAATCTGCTTACGCGTCCCATAAACAAAAGAAATTTCCATACTTTGTCATGTAACTTTCTGCCTTGTATATATAAATTTATTGAGATAACCCGCTCCCCCCAAAAAGGTCACTAATAATTACATAAATATTTCGTTCCTCTGCATGTTCAGCAACGAAGAATTTTATCGTCCAATCATGGAGCAATCCATGACAAACACACAATGGTAGACACAGAAAGGCTGCGCATTCCTGAAATCAAAGAACGCTAGATAGAGATAAAGAACACTACATAGAGATCACTACTCAGAGATCACTACTCGCTTTGGACACTACTTCGCCTAGTTAATGACACAAGCATGGACAAGCCATTTGACATTGCTAACCATGCGACAAAAACAGCAGCAACAACAACAACAACAACAACAACAACAAACTACTTATTTCCCAATAATTGCATAGTGTGTAAAAGATTTTCTAGCTCTAATATAAAAGTCCTTCATAAATGCAAATATTGGATTTGGATACATCCTCTTTAATGTAATGAGGATGCCACCTCCTTATGTTGGTCTAAGGAATGCAAAAAAGGTAAAAAAAAAACAATAGTAACATGAACATCCGAGATTTTAAATATCCAAATACATGGCAAACACCTTTTATAATATTTGTAACGGCTTGAATATGAAAACAGAAAATTAAGAACAAACGAAATTAGGAAATACACAAATAGAAGACAAGCTCCTGCTAGTAAGAAACACACATTTCCATGGATGTCTGCATATTGTGCTTATGCATGCTTGTATGGATTTGTGTTGGTGTTAAGTTGCTTTTCATCCTTATGCCTAGGTGAGTTTTTCTTCCATCTGAATTGTAACTCAAAATAGGGTCCTAAGTGTAGAACGTCCTTAGACCTAATCTAAATATATATTAGAGATATCTCTATAGATATATTAGAGATATTATAATATATTAGAGATATCTCTCTAATATCAGAGTATTAGACAGATACTAATACTCTGTCTTAGTATCCGCACCATTACAACTTGCACAGTTCGTTAAAGTTCAGTTTGAACAGGTAAAAATTGTTGATAAAGAACGCTTTATGTTTGTATTCGTTGCAACTAATGTTGAAAATATATTCTTCTTCTTCTTCTGCTCAATTTTCAAAGTTCGAGCCACTTGTGGTGGCAATATATGGTGGCAAGGATAAGCCTGAACCTTAAACATTATCGCGTGACATCATTATGGTGTATAAAGACCTTCAGAACTCTGCCATGCATATTGAAGATAATATGTCCCATGTATTTCTATTTGCAATGTCATGTGATGCTCCTGCTTATTTGCTCTTACAAGGTATTGTATCGTATAATGGCTATTTCGCTTGTGAGAGATGTACTGTCACTTTGAATCATAAGGCTGTGTATCATTATGAGGAGGGCTCTGTTACTTCACGAACAGTTGGAGCATTTATATCTGATGTAGACAAATTGGAAGATAGCGATGGGCAATGTCATCAGCATCGGAAGTCATTGTAGTTGTTCTTTCTTTTCATTAGACATCATGCAATTTGCCTACCTTGATTGAGAAGATTTAAGCTACCTTTTATGTTATTTAATAAATTGAACTGCTACCTTTTATCTTTAAATCGGACATTACCTAATGATTTCACTCATCAACCCCACAGCCTTGTGGAGCTTGATCATTGGAAGTCCACTGAGTTGAAAACTTTTGCCTTATACTGGCATCATTGCTTTGAAAGATTTTCTGCACGAAAAGGCTTATTTCCACCTTCTGAGCCTCGCTATAGTACTTCATACTCTGTGATTGCAATAACTTGTTCAGATCAAAACATCACTGGCTGAACAGCTGTTACACAATTTTGCATATAATTTTCATCTGTACTATGGCGTTTTTGTTTATAACGTCTACCTTTCCAATTCTTTAGTGGTCTGTTGATGTATGTTGCTTCATTTTAATTGTTTAGCTGCAAGAAATTCGTGCTCATCGTCTAAAAGGTGAAAGTTGCTCAGCCATCTTTTTCACTAAGTTCTGGTAAGCGTTTACGTATAGTTAAACTCTGCCTAATCAGGTTGCTTTTATTTGCTACTACTCTGTTTTGTACTTGTATTCTAGAGCAAGAATACCTGTGTGCTATTACATTACTTGTCGTAAGACTGTGTATATTGATGCACCCAGCTCCCCTGATTTCGACACCGCTTTTCAGATAGAAGTGGGCAGGTGGTGACTGTTGAAAGTCCAGATTGTTCGGTTCGAAGAGGAATTCACATGGTGGAACAATTAAGAGGCAGTAAGTAGTAACGGTTCACCATTTTAAAAGGTTATGCTTGCATGCTCCTTTCCCAGTAGCCTTTTTCAGAAAGGTTATAAACTTAAGTGACTCGACGTTGCTATCTGGACCATATTTCTTAACTATGTTGTCATAGGTCCTTCGATGTCATTGGATCCTATTGGAAAGATTCCAACACGATCATCTCCAAGGCTGAAAGCGGCCGAAACGTATCGAAACGTTTAGGCATAAATTCATTATTCCTTGCTATACGTGTTATCTAGACTGCGGTTCTTCAATCTTTAGATGGCCTGCTTAGACACTCTTATTATTGTAAGTATTTGTGCTTCCTGCTGCACTGTCGCATATCGCTTTAGATTTTCAGTACACCGTCTTGATGGAGCTTCAGCATTAAGCAAAGCCAGGATATGTTGGTTATCATCTGAAAGCCGAAAAGTCATGGTAGGCACCAGTTCATCCTGATTGATTTCACGAATTTTCCAAGAATTGTCGCGTGCTTTCTATTTTAATTTCATCTTTCCAGATACTCAATGCATTCTGTTTTGCTTTTAACATTCTATTTTAGATTGGAAAGATGCGCCAACAGGGTTGCGCATCTCTGTGCAATGCTGTACGCAGATGTCTTAACTTTGCGATCGATCGACAGGTTCAGAACTCGTTCAGCAAGGATGGCAGTAAGGGAAAGAAAGCCTTCAAATCGGCGATGAACTTCCAATGCTGTGCATTGTTTGCCTACCAGTCAGTGATAAATTATTGCGTTAACTGCGTTTTGCCGCCCTAAAAATTTAATTGCTCTTACATTTGCCTAGGCATACATGATGACATAGTTATGCTTGTATTGCAAATATACGTTATTTGGTTCGCTTATGCTTATGCTTTGTTATTTTTATTTCCGGAAGCTGTGCTGAATATGTGAAATATATGTGCTTAGAACACCATTCTTGGCAATACGTTGTTTTAGTCTCGGATGTTTTACTTTAAATATGAATATAGCGTATAAAATTGATGCTCTTTCTATGTTCTCGTATGATAGTATGGCGAGGTATGGATTCGGTCACTTACGTCGAAAAACCGTATTGTAACGTTGTCGCGACGTCATATTGCGACGTTGTAGGCAAGTCGTATTTCGACGTCTCGGCAACGTTGTTTGCGGCGTCATTGCAACTTCGCATTACGACATGGCCGCGACGTTGCAAGGTGGTTTCATTTCGGACGTCGAAGCGACGTTACTGCGACGTCGTAGTGCGACGTCGCTTGGTTGTAATGCGACGTCGTTGTGACGTCGCTCGGTTGTAATGCGACGTCGTTGTGACGTCGCTTGGTTGTAATGCGACGTCGTTGTGACGTCGCTTTGCACACTGGGTTAGGAAGAGGACGGAGCCACTTATCAGCGAGGTAAACGAGTTCCTGACACAAGCCCGAACGGAAAGACTCGCATCGGAAAGACTTCGAATATATCTAGCCAGATGGCTAGACTACTTGCTTGATTGGTTGTTGGCTGAATGACGTTGATGAGCGAGAGATTCAATGATTTTGTGTTCGTCTGATTGAGTCAACTATTGCCTGATTAAGTGATCGTAGGAATAATTATTGCTTGATTAGTTCATTGGTTGACAGATATCTTGATTGGGTGAATGGGGGAGGGGGTGGTGACTGATCTCTCAAACTAAAACTCGATCCTGCGTATCTCGAAAGTTCTCGAAACTCAAAGAGTCTGCTATGCCAGCATCCAGCTCATGTCATGGTTTCTGGTTCTGAAAAGATTTCTTCGATTGAAAATAATTTAAGGTTAAGACTTTCTGCCACACGAGCGAAAAATCCTATTCGGACTTGACACACCATCAGCCATTGCTGACAACTTGGGGAGCTTGCTGAACATATTGTTGACAACTTGGATTGGACCTCAACAAATAAACGTATAGTTGACAATTTGGAGAGGCTCCTGACCGCTGAACATATTGCTGACAACTTGGAAAGGACCTCCATCGCTGAGTTTTGCTGACAACTTGGAATGGACCTCAACCATTAAACGTATTGTCAACAACGCATTGTTCGCCTCTTTTGCCAAATGTACTGCTGACAAATTGGAGACGACATGACCGGTAAAGGTTTTACTCACAACCTGGAGTGGAATCATAGTTGCAAACCTGATGCTACAAGAGCCGCTTGAATGGCGCAGCACTTTCCTCCCGCAATATGGCTTGCTACCGGCGAGATTGTTTTGATAACATGCTACCTTCTCTGCGTGTCGTGACGTAAATGAACCTGCAGCAACTATAATTCGGCCGCAATGGTGGCCGAAAGAGCAACTGAAGCAGCAGGAGGCTGAAGAACTTTGCTATAGAATTGCGAATCGCTAATTCACGGCAAGGTTGCTGGTGAAAAATTCTGATCGCAAGCTGGACGGTCTCTGCGTTATGCAACATTTGTATTTAAAGTCAGATTTGCCACATACAAAATATGTTCCAAAATACAAGAGGCAATACATACTGATTAAAAGTAGTCATTCTAGTCCAGATGCATGTGAATTTATGGCATGGTTCGTCTAGAAGGCCAGTGGCCTTTTCATGAAGCAATATTTATTGCGAAGCAAGCTATAACGCAGACCACGACATTCGGACGCCATCTGAGAGGATTACAGATCGTAAATCCCAGCACATGCTATGCGGGCTTTTGCAATTATTTAAAATTCAAAGAAAGAACAAAAACATATAATAACAATAATAATAATAATAATAATAATAATAATAATAATAACAATAATAATGATAATAATAATTGTTCAGTAGTAGTTTCCGAACATGGCTTCAAATTGTTTCATTATCGCATCTCCAGGATGAGTTTTAGTCATGTAAAATCATAGTGGAGTGTATATATCACTTGAGTAATGTCACTCAAGTTTCTTTGCATCAGGCCATAGGATTCTTTATTGGGCATGACGTCTGCCCCGCCATGCAATGTTTTTACATTTATACGGATTTCTATATTCATTACATATTTTCGCATATTTTCACTATATTTCCTGGTACCACTGCCGACAACTATCGGACAAATCGAAGCTGGAGATCAAGTTTAACCCGTAATAGTTAGTTGCCACGCCAGTTTAACCTGGAAAAGTACTTGCTTCTAGGGATTTCCTTCGGGCGCGTAACTTTGCTAGCGGCTACTGCGTAGAAAGAACAATCCTTTACGCTTACGGAATATAGGGAATGTAGTCCACGCGGTTCTAGTAGAAATCATTTCCCGGAACATGCTCTGATGCTGCATCATCAATGAGGTTGCTCCTGCATCACGGGAGCGTGGATCGTAGAAAAGATGGATCTTTCAAACCGATTACGTCAGAAGGGGTGGCGTTGGCGGACGCGTCTTTGTGTAAGCGTTTCAGGAAGGCAGCAAGTCGGAACCAGTCTTCGTCGTACCCCGAGGGGCATGCCGGCACTTTGGGTTTGACGTGGATGCTGAATGGTAAGCCGGTCGGTGACGACGTTATTAAGAAATGCGTGGCACCTCCTTGTGACATGGGCCTTGAACGACAACTGTATTTAAGTATGTATGTATGTATGTATGTATGTATTTATGTATATATATATATATATATATATATATATATATATATATATATATATATATACATATATATGTATATATACATGTATATACAAGCATTTCCTTTGCAAAATTCGCACGAAAGCTCATAAACGCAACGTATCCGACAATAACACACATGTCTTGGTGCACGATATTCGGAAAAACCAGATGAACTGCCTTTTTTCCGACAGACTTATTCGAATTTAGGAAGGCGGTATTTTGAAACAACAATAACAACAACAAAAAAAAAACAACTTGCAAAGTTAACAGGAACGATTAGCCGCAACAAACCCTTCCCTTCTTAAACTTCTCCTCAAGCGATGCTTATCGAATCAGACCCACTCTCAAGGCTTAATGGTCTACGTCCATTTTTTGGGCACCACCAAGACAATACATTGCCATAGCCGCAAGAGTGAATCGGGCTACATACATATGAATGTATATATATACAATGCAACAAAAACAAAAGTAAACAAATAAAAGGGGCTTAAATAAATCACAATCGGAATCCGCGTCACCTCGAATAGAAAAGACACATCTACTTACAGTTAAATTTTTTTCTCAATCGACTATACAGAACAAATAGATCTCAAAAGCAACCAATGATCCAAACGGACAATAGATAACCGGGCGCGCAAATGGGGAAGAAAAGACGCGAGAATCTAAGTCAAACTTTGCTATTATGAACAAAGCTGAACAAATCCATCGCTCACTACCTCGACGGCGAGACGGGCCATTAAGTACAGACAAGCATCCAGGCGTTGGAAGACGTAGAGTAGTAGTAGCAGTAGTAGGTAGTATAAGTAGTCGTAGCAGTAGCAGTAGTAGTAGTAGCAGTGGTTGTTGCAGTAGTAGTAGTAGCAGTAGCAGTAGTAGTAGTAGTAGTAGTAGTAGTAGTAGTAGTAGTAGTAGTAGTAGTAGTAGTAGTAGTAGCAGCAGTAGTAGTAGTAGTAGATCATAACTTCGCGCTAGAAACGACACGCGCTCCCCGGCATCCTATCTAAATCACAAGCCCCTCCCCAGCACCCCATCAATGTCACATGCTATGTTCGCAAGCAAACGTTGCCACGGGCACAATTCCTGGGACCGGGGCCGCTTCCTTGCTTAGCATTCGGACTGCAGACGGCTTAACATAAGGATCGTAACAAACAGAATATGAGAAGATCAATCGCGCACAGGACCAACAGAAGCAAAATCAAGCGAACCCCTTGCTATCGAGCAGCACTAAGGCAGGGCGCAATCTGGTTCGCGACGTAAGCACATAATTGTCTACCGTACAAGAAACAAAAATATTACAGCTACACAACGCGAAACTACATATGATTTCGGAAACGTTTCACGAGCATTTGTGCTCATCGATAACCACGGAACTAGCCGTTCACAATCTAATAAGAAAAGCCCTGCCGCACTTGGACTAGGGGCTTTCCTTCCAAAAACTCTCAACAGACTCCGCTTTTTCCAGTAAGCTCAAGGACTGCATCAGGTAGTCAAACCGTGAGTTGTCAAGCTGTCAGCAATTAAAGAAAAAAAGGTTTAATATTGCTCGCTAAAATAATGCTCACAAGGTTCCGTGCTCCCAAGAACCAGTTCAACCTAAAAAGTTTAACGACCAAAAGCTTCTCCCCTCTAAAATCGTTCGCGAAAAGTTCCGTGATCTCTAAATCAACCCAAGCTGTTGGCCAACGTTCCCTCACGCCCTAGAACAAGAACAATGTTGAAGCAAAATGTCTGCAAGCACTGACTTCACTCCCCACCAGTTTCGTGCGAGGGGTGAAGGCGGACAAGCCAGGTCGACCAAGTAACATAATCATGACAGCGTCCATGCGGTTTCCTTTAAAAATTTCTACGGAGTTTCGGGTTATCGACTGACGACGGGAACTAATTCCAGATTCGCAAGAAGCTATCCCAACTGCCCGTGGCGACTGCCATGCCATCGTCTGTGACTCCAAGGCAGCTGACGCGGTTGTCGTGCCCGGCAAGAACTCCAGAACGGTCCCCCTTCAGCGTGTCCCAGACATTGCAGTTGAAGTCGTCGTAGCCAGCAAGCAACAGGCGGCCACTCTTAGAAAATGCGACGGAGGTTATACCGCAGATGATGTTGTCGTGGGAATAGCACAAGAACTCCTACAAGAGAATAGGAAAGATACACGAACGGCTCATATATATATATATATA
>QQSS02180797.1:0-14332 GCA_003687565.2 Craspedacusta sowerbii
TAGACACCAGTTTATCCTCCTTTTTAATCGCCTCAAGGATCTTAAGTAAGCATTCTTCAACAAAGTTTGAGGCGGGGTAGCTGGGATGCTTGTAGACTGTGCCGCTGTTAAAATGGCTGTTAAAATGCAGACCAAGGTCTTCAGGGCATTTGCTACGCATCACATTTCATCCACAAGCAGGTCGTCGCAGCCGACTTACTAATGTGCTCCCACCAAAGGCTGCTACAAGACACAGCCATATTTAAGCGTCTTTGCAGCCTCAAATTTCATGTTGAGTTCAGCTGCAGTTTCTGAGTTGAGTTAACATGCAAGAACGACGCGTTCTTGTTCCCAGCAAGTGCCTTGTCCATTTTCTCTTATTTCTTCTTATCAACTAGACACGCATCTTTGCTTTCATGAGTCACAGAAGAGGATGAATACAATTGTCCATGTGATGGACAGAATGCCATAAGGTTTGCTCATAGGGCATAATCTCGTTGAAAATAGTCAGGAAATGCAGTTATGCTAGGATTTTTCTCGACGGCGATGACGGTGTCTTGTCCCTCAACCCACAGATCAGCAGTTGTAAAGATTCTTTCATTAAAAAAGTGAGACTCGGATAAGGTTAAATAGTTACTTAGCAGACTTCGAGTCCCACATTGCACGCAAAGACTTCGGGGATAATGGCGCACAAGCTGCTTGAGCAAAACATTCATCGATTAACATCCGATTGCCACTTGCACCGCAAGTAAGTTGGCCATTGCCATAAAATCATAAAGAAGGACATTTTTCGCTGTGCGGGGAGGCAAGAATAATTGCAAGGGACACGTGTATACTCGCGACTACTGCACATTTTTGTCTACTGTAGCATTGATATCAGGACACAGTGTTTTACACAAGATTCTAAAACGTTTTACACGTCAATGTGTAAAACATCGGCAAAGAGAAAGATCGTACATGCAATTGCATTTAATTACGGCAATAGAACATCCATTTTAATGCAGTTGCAACACACAACTGATGCAACTAATAATATCGTATCTGCGATAAAATGAGGCTTCATTAACATCTTCAATGCTATAGCAGAAAACGAATGCGCAGCCCAACATGAGTGGGCAGAAATGTGAAGGTTTTAGCCGAGGAAGTGGATCAGTGCGCAGAGATTTGTTAAACGCAGCCATGGGATACTAAAGAAGGCTGCAAAATTTTAGCGCTCATTAGCCTCTGTTGTTGTGACAGGGCTTCCTAATGCAAAGGCAAAGAGCCACTGAGCTGCTCATTAAACAAATTTGTGTTAGCTGAATTGTAGTCTAACTGTGGTTAATGGAAAGTTTGATGCGGGGAGCTGGGATGCTTGTAAACTGAGCCGCATGTTAAGTTTTTCCTTCCAGTTTGTGTTATTTCTACAAATGTTGTTTCAAATGCGTGTTGGACTTGAAGGCAAAGGTCTTGTCTAACTTTTACTCCATCCGCAAGGGAATTCTGTACGTATACGCCAGTCCGAAATGCGTTGCTGAGAGCCCTTGTGTGGAAAAATAGATATTCTTCTAAATCAATAGGGACACTGGGCTCAGTTTCTGCGGTTATGCGGGTCTCCGAGATGCCAATTATTTGAAAAGCTTTAAAAGGGTTACTAATTCTTCATAATGTTTAGTTAATGAGGCAATATTTATGTGAAGAAATCCAAGCGACGCATCAGACGCACTGTTTAGCCTCGTAAATTCAGTGATATCATAATATTTACACAAATTTTTTTGCCATAACGATCTCATCGAAATTGATTGTTTCCTTTGGCAGATTTTTAAGAAGAGTATTTATTCTAAATTGTGGTAGAAGTTTAATATTTAACTGCGCAGGTTCCTGCAGTGCATTAAGTGTCAGTATGAGGCGTTCGCCGTAGATTGAATAGTAAGGGAGCAAGCCTAATAGGCAGCATTGGCAATGCCAATTGTGGATTAGATAGTAGTTTGATATACTTATATCGGAACACTTCCCGTGAAAGTATCTTTTGCATGCAACACAGAAGATACGTCGAAGGTGGTGAGGGAGGTAACGTTTGCATTTTTTGCATTTATCTTTGTTACTCGATTTCATCGATTCAAGGTAGGATATCGTTGAAGTAAAATAGAGAGTGCAGAAACAGTATAAGCAAACAAAAGAAAAAAAACATAGAAAAATCAAACCAAAAGAATAAAAAGTACTTTATATATATATATATATATATATATATATATATATATATATAATGTGTAATTAAGTTGTTTACGTGGTTTAGTCGAAACTTACCTGTACCCTATAAGTCTTTGGAGTTAATTGTACGGACATCTCTTATATGGCGTCTACCTTCAAGCAGTAAAGGGCAGATTGGTGAGTGAGTCAAGCGAGACTCTTCTTACATCGTTGCAAGGTATAGCCTTCGCGATATAAGTTTCGGTCTTCAGTAAATGCATTAACTTTATTATTTGCTACTTCGCTACTTTATTATTTGCTACTTTGCTATACTTTGCTACTATTTGCTATTTGCTGCCGATATATATATATATATATATATATATATATATATATATATATATATATATATATATATATATACTCTTTAAAGTTAAAAAACCAGCACACAAGTTTCGTGAGAAAGTCATAAACAAAAGGCCTAGCAGGCCACCGAAACCAAGACTCCTACCCCTAATATAAAAAAAATGACGCATCGAAAAGCTTGTCATCCTTACAATACCCCACCCTCGCATAGGGACATGCACTGCGAAAGTAGAAAAAGTGTTTGCAGCCTACGCATCGTTTCTAAGTCACGACATTTCTCCCCTGTTTGCCACCGAGAAGGTAGAAAACACCATCACCATCCAGCCTCTTCATCTTCATCCATTTCCGCTTCGTCACGCATAAGAATCTCAGCTACGGCTGCAGCAGTCCTCTTCGACCTATGTATTTAGGTACTTCGTCCTGCGTCTCAGGTCTCCTCCATCTTTATCCTCACCAGATTCATAGTAGTTGGCATAACTGTGCTTGGATTATATCCAAGCATCAATACACTTGGTGTTAAAATTGGCAATTGAACATCATCTCCTACGTAATCCAGTGGTCTACTATTTACAGTCGTCTCAACGTCCAAGAGCACTTCTCCCAACTCACTAAACGTAAGAGCAGGTCTTCTCATCGTTTTGAACCAAGCTTGCTTGACTACCCCCAATAATCCGTCTCCCGTAGTACGATCCTTTGGTAGATTTCCTGGTGGCGGACGAGAGAAGGCAACAGCACGAAATCTCGCACAGTCGTTACAGCTTCGGATTACCTGCTTCACTAACGAACGTAGACGAGGCATAAAAAAAGGTTGTGTCACATCAGTCATTGTTAGCTAAGTAAAGCCATGGAGTGTCTTAACATGCGAATTCAAGATCAACCGTTTACTGTTTATACGGTTAATAGGATAGTTTCCTTGGTTGCGACCTCAGCACTCATAGATTCCTCAGGCGTTGAGTTGAAGGTCTTGCTTTCCTTCTTGTCGTTTCTGTCCTCGCTTGGATAAATATCGCAGCTGCTCTTGTATTTCTTTTACCTGTATTGATCCCCAAACCTTTCGATGAATGTCTGCCTTGGAATTTTGAACGCATCGTGTATTCCGGCCAGCACCCGCAAGGTTCGATAGTACGAATGCAGACTTATTAATTCGTCAATAGCATCGTGATCGTTGAGAGATGTGGCAAGTACGGATTTCATCATCCTTGCCTAGATTTCAGATTGATCCGAAGGACTCGTTTGAAAGTTACTAGGCCACAGATCCAATTGAGGCAACCACGCTGGCAGTTTCCTCTAAAGATCGGTTAAGTTGTGAGTAGTGGTGCCTCTGCTTCCCACATCACTTGCTTACCACATCACATCTCTTACCCGGGAACATGTCGCCATGATATATAAGCATTCTCACAAATCATGGCAACTCTATTTGGAATGTATTGTTTGTAGTTACCTGATGCTCTCACCCAATGAAGTGCAACCACATCGTACGTATATCCAATTACGTTTCTTATTGGTAGATCAGGTGCAGCCGTACGCACATTGTGCCAGAAGAACTTGGTAGAATCCTTGAGATTGATAAACAACCGCGTATATCGCAGCTGAAGTACCGCCATCGCTTGCATCTCCTAACCCAATAAGATCAATGTGTAAAATTGGCCCTGAATACGCCGCCAGACCTCGGGGAATGGCTGTATGCGTCAGTAGTCCCCCAACCCAGGCAGTCAATCTTCTTTCAAGGTCTGCTGGTAGGGTAGCGTCCCAAGCAGGCTTCCTATCACAAGCATCTCCAAAAATCAACTTTCCTAGCAGCCTCACTGGAGAAACGAATCCGGGTGGATCATAAACTGCTGCTGCCAAAGATTGAAGCCAGCCTCGATTCGTTACATTTACTTCTCTTGATATGACTCCTGACCCGATAACGTCATGCACCTTGTCCCATGGAAGTCCCAAAATCTTGCTTTCGGTTAGACGCGTTCCAATCTGCTATTTGGCGAACGTAACTTCCTGTAGGCAGTCACCAAGTTAGTTCCTATGTGCAATACCATTTTTCAAGTTGGAAGCAACCCGTCATGAAGATATCTGTCATTTTAGTTTTCAGCTATCGTACTTCGCCTTCAGTTTCAGCTCCTGTTACGACGTCATCCACATAGCTTCTTCTGCGGACTTCTTCCACCACACTTTTCAAATCGCCTTCCGAGTGTAGTAGATGCTGCTCTGTAGTCGCTCCCAGAAAAAAAGACGACTGAACTAGCCAAAAATGTGCTCGAATATATCGCATACCTTGTTGAGGTCATGCTCTGGTTGAACATTATTGGTATGATTTAGGGAATTAGAACCAGTAAATCTTGATGATCTATCACTGTGTTTATAAGTGCTGATGCTTGGAACGTTAACCTTTGCCATGTCAAGGATAAGTTGCCCTCATAAGGATGGCATTATTACTGCCGAAGGTGTACAATGAGGGATGTGACGGTGTGAAAACAACTGTAAATTTTTTCCTGGCGATTGTTTTATCACCACCGTAAAACTAAAATACAAGTTTGGAAATTACGCCTTTCATCACACAACAAACGCTTTCAATACACAATCTCACAATACTTCCACAAGCTATAAAGAACGAAATCATGCTAGCTCACACAAGGTAAAGGAATACAGGTCACGCTTACCGCTGTCTTCCTCTACACCTCGGTAGATAAATTCTAAAGTTGTCTGTGAAGTGGTACTGCTAGTATTCTGGAGGTCGACCTAAAAATCGGCTCAAATAATACGATGAGTACTGTTACCTAGATTGTGCTGCTTCTATTACTCTTCACACCGGTAATATAGCAGGCATGCACTGACTTTACAAACAAGCAACGGATAGGCGCTGCACCATTAGCCCGTGAAGACACAGGACAGTTACGAACTGTACAATAGACCACTTGCCGGCCACATGACACAATAAGAAAACAGTTAGCATGCTATTGTTGGAGTCGTAAGTGCTGTGAGTAAACTGGATTTTAAATACTGAAGAATGTCTTAACGATACGGCGGGGTAACTTAAGGGTCTGAGGTGGATCATGGCTTATACAGAGAAGGATGTCTAATGATAGGGTCGGTTGGCTTAAGTGTCTGACGTAGGAGTGATAACAGGCAATATTCATAAAATTTATATACAATTGCTGTCGATACAAATCTACGTAGTTATGTAATAACAAAAATTATCTTTACAAGAGGTCTTCTGAGCACCAAGAACCTCAAATCAACAAGCTGTTTAAAATTGATGCAAAATCATGCTTCTTGTTGATTAACTTAAAGAAGCATGCTTGCTCACAATGAAAATTCTTGCATCCATGGGAAGGATTGCATGCTGCAAAATTACTCTGTTTTTATATAACAACATTATAGCTTTGCTTGTGCTGCTGCATAGCTTGTACTAATCAGGTAAGAAAAGCCCGCAACAGCCAACCCTTTGGGCCAGGGTGAAGCCCCATTTGAAATGAGACCATCTAATATTTCTCTTCCAAGAATGGGGACTGGAATGCCTAGTTCTGTTTGTGAGTTTATTAATTCATGTAATTGGTTTGCTTGGATGGTGGTGCATAAGCTTTGCACCGCTTTTTCATAGGCTCTGTGCATCAGTTATATTACTTTGACATAAAAGTTTAAGCTCTCTATTCTGTCAGGTCAACTGTTCTTAGCCGTACTCAGCTCAGCAAGGGTCTACAGAGAAAAAATAATGCAGCGCAAACACTGCTTTGCCCCACCTCTCAACATCATGATTTTAAAGACAAGATATTGGGGACATGCCATACTAGAACGAAACACATAACAACTACCTTTCTCTATAATGACCGCAGTGGCAGCAAAGGAAAGGAATGTTACTTGTGGAGGCTTTGGCAATCTTTGGATGCTATCAATTGTTAGTTGAATGAAAGCATGTCCATCATGAAGAACGCAGTCTCAATTAAAGTAAGAAAGTAAAGAGTGCTACTTTGCAGTAACAAAGTGGCTATACTTTATCTCCAAAGAACATGCATCCCCCAAATTGGCTTACCATTACCTGACGTAGTTGTAGAATTACATTGCAAGCAAGACTGCATGTGACCAGCGACAGTCATTGCTCAACATTCAAGATTTTTCTTAGAATATAAATTCTGATTGCGTTGGCACAATTGTTGAAATAAATGTGCAGGAGACCCCATGAAGAAATACAATGAAATTCTAAACTGAAATTTGTGCTTCATATTGTAAAAAGGCAACCTCTAATTCTAGATACGTAGATATGTCTTCCGATAAATACAGCGAAATCATCGCAAACCTTTTCCGGACTACATAAAAACTTTATTGTCTTGAATTTACTGGAAGCACTACTGCCGTCAAAATTTTTTGCAAATGTTTTTAGTCTTCATTAGATCATGCTAGAGTAATTCTGCATGAAATTTATCAACACCTCTTTTTATATACCAAAAGAAAGTATGACCTACGACAGCATCGGAAAAGAAATAAGGACCCGCGATGGGTAAATCTTCAAAGCAAAGAATAAAGCTAATAATTTTTGTGACGTTTCGGTCCTTTCTTTGACCATCTTGAGACTAATTGAACAAGGATACAAATAAAAAAAAAAAGCCCAAAAAAAAAACAAAACAAGCAGAGCACACATGGCCAGAGCCACATCTTCGAAGTCGAGCTAAAACAGCTTCAACTTAGTAGAGTCTGACTGTATGCTAAGTGAGTTGGCGAATTTATGGTGCACGATGATCAAGCTCTCAATTAGCAGACACTCCCATTTGAAACGACACCAGCGCAGAGTTGCGAAGCAGACGTGAATATCGAAATCGATCGGCAATTGAGGAGTAGCCAGGTGTTAACCAATTGAGCTCGACCGTTGCTTGTGATCCTCGATGCGTTGGTGCAGGTGGCGGGTTGTCAAGCAGATCTAGCCAGCGTCGCACTGGCAACATTGAAATTTATAAACAACGCATTGTTGACTCACAATCTTTGGCTTCGCTTCCTTTGGTCTAAAACTTTCGCCAATTTTTCTGCTGATGAAAATTGGCTGAATTTGTACCCGTACTTTACATGCCAGATCATTTAGACGGTGCTTTAGGTTGCGCGCACTCTTTTCATCCTTATAAGGAATAACGAATCGTACGATCTCATCGGCAAAACTGTCATCTAAGTTACGCTGGCGGGTAATGCAGTTTTCAACAAAGTCAAATACAATCCGGTCAAATAATGCTGACGGGTAGGCCAACTTTAGAAATGTTGTACGCAAATGTTCGACTTCTTCTTTAAAGGCGGACCAATCGCTACTCAAACGATACGCTCTGTACAGCATTGACTTGATTAAACATTTCTTGTACCGAACGTCCGTATGACTCTGAAAGTGCCGTGAGAGACCAGTGTCCGTCGGCTTATGAAAAAGAATGTAGATTGTTAATATTTGAGGGCAATTTATGCTATGTTTATCCCGCCCCGTTCCCAGCATATGCGCTAAGTAAGTTAGTATATAATTTAGTAAGCAAATAAGTAAGCTAGGAAGTTAATGTAGAGTTTACTGGGAGCGTGTCTCGTGACTTTGTAATGTGTGCGTGAACTTCGTGAGTACGCCGCGCTGTTGGGCTTGCTCCGCGCCTGCGCATATTGCATGGAGCCTCGTTATGTTTGGCCTGACTCACGGCTTCGGTCTACACTATTTTGGTTTTGCACTATCCGCTGTTGCCATAGGCTGTTCAATGTTGGTCGTGCTATTGCGTATGTTGTTGTGCAAGCGTGGGTGCTGCGTATATAGCTGTGTGATGTCCTGTGTGTAACTATATCCTATTACTTCATTTCTTGGTCTTAAACGGAGACACTTAGGCACGCATTTGTTACGCTAATTATTCGTAATTTATTATGTAACGTTAGTCATTTCTGTTATACAACAACAATACCCAGCTTACTTGGAAAACGTGTATATATGGGCAGAAGTAGGATAGACAGTTCAACAAGTTCTAGATCAGGCGAGGCGTATTGAAAGGATAGCGGTGAGACTTATACCTTCTTTATATTTTCTAGTATCTGCAGTTTCAACGCCATATATGATGCATATCGGCATTTGTTAGAATTCTGTATATGTTAGTTAACTATTGTAGTTCTTCTGTTATAGTTTTACGGTGGTGGGCTGTCTAAGAAATATCGGTGAAGGAATTCGAAATAAGTGGAGTTTTTCCTTCATGCGTCAAAAATCAGCCACCCCGTCACAAACCTCCCTCGAGACTACGTGCTGGGTTTAAAATAGATAGTATCCGCTGTGTCGTGTTTAACCACGCTCCTCAGAATGAGACGCCGTTGCTCTTTTCCACTTCTGTTGTAAAGGACAGCGATGAATGAGGACTGTTAAGCTCACTAAGGAAATCCTTGGTGGCAAATTTGCTAGGCATTTTTGTCAAGGTGTCATCAACAAAGCGTTTGTAAAACTCGGAAAGTTTGCCTTCGTTGGTTAGCTTCCCCTCCAAGTGGCACATGATTGTATTTGCCATTAGTGGGCCAAGTGGCGATCCCATGCTAACTCCATCCCGTTGCAAGTATAAAGCACCGCCAAAGATAAAGACTTGGTCCTTTACCGCTAGCTGAAGTAGCTTGCGTAGGTCAGCTCGAGAGATGCAAAGTTTATGAATTTTTTTTTTAACCAATCTTCTTCAAAGGCCTTGGTCAACAAGGATTTCTATCGTCTGATTGAACGGTACATTCGTGAAAAGTGACATGACATCGAACTAGATCGTAAAAGTTTTCTAGAAACGTCCGAGAAGAACATCACCAAATTCCCTCGACTGATTCAACCCAAACTAGACATGGACAAGCATATTATTAATCTGTCAAACTTTCGGTTGACTTTTTTCGAAAAACTGGCCCTGTGCAAGGTCTTAATTTTGCGTTGCCAATCAAAGTATCCAAACTGGAAGTTCTAGTATCTTTCGACCGTGGGTACTGGGACTTGGATAAACAACTGAAAGATGACAAGCGACCTTCGGAGTTATCGTCGATGAAGTCCATTGCTCTCGCATATGCTGAATATAAAGGAAGCAAGCCTCCATGCGCTCTGACTCGTGCCATCAATAGGCTACAAAACCGTACAGATATGGTTATTACAGAGCCAGACAAGGGATCGGGTGTTGTCATCGTGGACAAGGACGCTGACATTATGCTTCTCAGGGAGGCTTCAGTCTCCGGTACAGCCAATTTGAAAGAGCTAGCGTAGAACGGCTAAAAAAACAAGGCCGCCCACCCAAATTCTATCACTCACTGCTAGAACGTGAGAAAGAGCTCAACGAGTCTGTCAAGAAGATTTTGCTCAACCCAGTCGCAAAGCTTGTCTCTAGTAAAGGTGCTCGTCCTGCACACCTTCGTGGCCTGCCGAAGAACCACAAGAAAGATCTGGCCATGAGACCTATACTTTCCGCAACTGGAACATACAACTTGAAATTGGTGGAGTGGCTGGACAAGTTGTTGAAACCGCTGGCTTGAAATGAGCACATGATAAGAGACATTACAGATTTCGTTGAGACTGACCTATCTGGAAAGGCTATGAGGCCAGGTGAAGAACTTTTAACGTACGAGGTCACCTCACTTTTCACGAATGTACCATTTGATGAGACAATAGAAATCCTTGTTGACAAAGCCTTTCAAGACGATTGGTTCAATAAAAATCATAAGAATTGCATCTCTCGAGCTGACCTACGCAAGCTACTCCAGCTAGCGGTACAGGAACAAGTCTTTATCTTTGACGGTGCTTTGTACTTGCAACGGGATGGAGTTAACATGGGATCGCCACTTGGCCCACTAATGGCAAATACAATCATGTGCCACTTGGAGGAGAAGCTACCCAACGATGGCAAACTTTCCGAGTTTTACAAACGCTTTGTTGATGACACCTTGACAATAATACCTAGCGAAAGTGCACCCAAAGATTTCCCTAATGAGCTTAACAGTCTTCAGAAGTTGAAAAGAGTAATGGTGTCTCATTCTGTGGCGCGTGGATAAACAAGACAAAGCGGATGCAATCTACATCTGTTTTTTATAAGCCGACAGACTCTGGTCTCCTACTGCACTTTCATACGGACGTTCGGTACAAGGAATGTTCAGTCAAGTCAATGCTGTACTGAGCGTATCGTTTGAGTAGCAATTAGTCCGCTAAGTCGAACATTTGGGTACAACATTTCTAAAGTTGGCCTATCCGTCAGCTTTCTTTGACTGAATTGTATTTGACTTTGTCGAAAAGGGCATTACCTGCCAGCGTAACTTGGATGACAGTTTCGCAAATGAGATCGTGCGATTCATTATTCCTTATAATGATGAAAAGAGTGATGAATCGACATGATACCCGTTACCTGCACCATGGCATTGAGGAACACAAGCAACAGTTGAGCTCAATTGGTAAACACCTGGCTACTCGTCAATTGCCGATTGATTTCAATCTTCACGCCTGCTTCGCACAGGTGTCGCTCCAAATGGGAGTGTCTGCTAAATGAGAGCTTGATCATCGTGCACCATAAATTCGCCAACTCACTTAGCATGCAGTCAAGATCTGAAGATGGTCCAAGAGAACCAAAACGTCACAAAAATAATTAGCTTTATTCTTTGCCTTGACAGTATTAAATTTATAAGGTAAATACCAGATTGTGCCACAAGGATAACTGCAGGTTTTCCTTCACTTTTGAGACTTTCTTAGTCTTTATAAATCCTTGTTGTTACAGTCTTCGTAAATCCTTATAAGCGTGCTCCGATTATTAAAGATCAAAGCTTTCTATGCAGACAAGAATATTGAAATAAAACTCTCGGTCTCACCCAACTGGTTTACGTCGCTTCGATTTTGATCTCGCACACGCAAATTTATCAACTTTCATCGCAGGAGTTGACAGACCAAATTCATGTATTCAAGTAGATAACCTCCTCAGCATCCTGCAACATGTCGATAATCCCAATACCAATAGGCGCTGCAATCATAATATACTTGGTTATGTAAGGTTTTGAGCAAGCGATGCCACCGTACAAGATGGCAATCGGGCATGTGAACCTGAAGCTCCAGTCCTGTCTGGTCCAATGGCCGATCGAAAATGAGAATGACTGCCGATTGGTGGGATCTCTACTATTGTGGGGACTGAAAATGTCCCGTCCCGTTGGAAGGAAAAAATTATACTGCGAAGGCTAGACATTGCAACGACATAAAAAGAGTCTCGGTGACTCATCAGAAACCTTTAAGGTAAAGCCCATATAAGAGATGTCAATACAACAAACTCCAAAGACTTATGTAGGGTACAGGTAAGTTTCGACTATGCCACTTAAACACCTTATTTACACTTTTAAATATAAAAAACCCACACACAAGTTTCGTAAGAACTCATAAGAAAAGCGCCTAGCACGCAACTGAATTCAAAACTCCTTCCTCTGGCATAAACAAAATTACGCATCGAAAAGCTTGTCATCCTTACAATACTCCACCCCCGCATAGGGACATGCACTGCGAAGCTAAAAAAATTGTTTACAGCCTATGTATCGTTTCCTTACGTCACGACTCTCTATAGCCTTTGAACTAATCGGATTCAGTTCGCGCTTATATTTTTACACACCAATTGAGAGCGCACTCACATAGAGTATATCTAATCAGCGGTTTGTCGATGTAGGTAGCAACTCATTCATTATCAGGCCGAATTAGTGCTATATTTCGATTATCATACTTTGAACTATAGTGGGAATGAATAAATCAGAACATAGCTGCATCGAGGAAAACATTATCAACCTTTCAACGGCTAGCACAAAGTTAAGTCTATCGGAATTCAATAAGAACAAGACGGTCGTGTCCAAGATTGCAAAGCATCTACAAACTGAGACTGCAATTTCAAAAAAGATAGCATATGCCTACAGAAGGCATTCCATCACCAAATTAACTAAATTAAGTAAGGACATTTATCTAAAATAGGCATAATATGCAACGACTAATAAGTCTTGCCAGTTCAGGTAGCACCATACGTCTGCCGAGTCTTCAACTTAAATGTGTTGGGATTGAAAAACGATTCCATTTTCGCTGCATAGGTTGATGGATGACAACGTGAGGCAGAAAAACGATGGTATGTCATGGTCCCACATTAAGGAATCCTCGATGCACCTTGTTATGCGCGGGAAGTCCGATGTGATAACATCCAGTCGTTTCGTATACCTATCACTAGATGCGTGGAACCATTACCCGCGCGTAGGTAGCAATTTTTATCCGACTCTGTTATAGAAGGGGTAGAATCGCGGGCCTCTGGCGATAGTAGCAAGCTATGATACGCATTTCATGCGTTCTTTGCCGTCTTCTTCTTGCCTGGAGGTATCACGCTGGCAATTTTGAGTGGGGAAGGTGTGTGGTGTGTTTCTCGTCGAGTGACCTTGTTCGAATTCTGTAAGTCCACTGATCTGCGGGGCGCCCCTTCTTTTTTCGATACGAATGCCTTGCGAGCACACCACGTGGTGGGCGTACCTTAAGGTACGGGTTCAATTATTTCCAGCGCGACGTCGGCATATGAGTTATCTTTAACGTCTTTTTCCCGCGATGTTGGACTAGTATTGGCTTGCGGGTGGCAAAAGGCGTGTGGCCAGAGATAAATGAGACACACAGAGTATGAAGCTTCATGGGTTTGAGTTTCTGATGTGGGTAGACAGTAAAAGCACTGCTAGCGTATCTCTTCTTGATCCAGTTTCTAAATGCTTTCGGTAATCCACGGTGGCCGTAGGCGAAAGTTTTTCCAGGAGAGGGGGGCATGGTGAACGCAGAGGACACCCACGTGGAGCGAGCTCATCGGGTTAGCCCAATATTGTTTCGGCGTGTGGAGTGCATGCTCCGGTCTTTAGTCCAGATATATCATGTGAAGCTATGGGGGAATCTTTAGGGATGATGTTCAGGTTTGTGAGGGCATTAAACGATAGACAAATTCCGCCCACAATTTGTATTTTGTCGTCTTTCCTGAGGCGCATTGTATGTAGATAAGTAAGGCGCCTTGGATATTTAGAATGTTGTTAGCGACATCCCGGAGACGATGCTTGGTCACCAATAGCCAGCACGTTGAGCCTTTGAGCTGAGCGAGAAAATTGGGGCCTGCAGTGCACATTTGAGCACCAGTGTCGGCGATTGCTGTCAGGGTTGTCTGCGTTGGCTGGAGTCTCCATGTCTTGGTTGCTTGATGTCCAGGTAGGCCTGCTTATTTATTGAAAATGTAGTGCACAGAGTAGGGTGGGGCATCGGTTTCGGGGGCGACACTAGTCATAAAGACTTTATGTCTATTGCTGATAACTCGAATGTGTCCACGTATACAGATTAACGTTGGTTGTGCTTCGCACTCCGCCGTGAGGTGGTTTGGGCGCTGAGAGTCATGTCAAAATTTCTTCCAAGCAGGGCACGATGTCTGACCTCCCGGGTGGCTGAGTTGACCACATTTATGTGGTTTCATGAGACCACTCCAGCTCTTTCCTTCATGGGCAACTGGTGCGATGTGTCCCGGATTATGTGTCGGCGATCTAAAGTGGGTAGCTGCTCATTCGGTGGATTCAAGGGCTAACAGTAAGATTCTGCGTCTAGAAACTCACTCTATATTGAGACGAGAAAGTTCGAGAAATTTCTCGTCTCCCCTGAATCGAGACCGATGTTATTCTCGTCTCGAAACATCTCGTTTGTTTCGAGAGAGACCTTCGTCTTGTCTCGAAACCTCCTTTTTATTAAATAGACTCGAGAGATTCCATAAAAAGGTCCGTACACACGGTTATAAGGCAGAGGACACCTGTATTCTTAAACAAATGAAAGAGAACCTGCGTGATCATATTAGCCGTAGTA
>QQSS02180808.1:0-14329 GCA_003687565.2 Craspedacusta sowerbii
CACATTTCTACATAAAAAAGAGAGAGAGAAAAAAAAAAAGGAAAGGCAAAGAGAAGAGAGAGAGAATATAAGGGAGAGAGAGAGAGAGAGAGAGAGAGAGAGAGAGAGAGAGAGAGAGAGAAAGAGAGAGAGAGATAAAGGCAGAGAGAGAGCGAGAGAGAGATAGAGAAAGAGAAAGAGAGAGAGAGAGAGAGAAAGAGAGAGAGAGAGAGCGAGAGAGAGAGAGTGAAAGAGAGAGAGAAACCGAGAGAGAGAAGAGCTCGTTACATGGTTGAATTAGTGTTCTATGAATTCAAGGAATTAATATACATAGCCATCTAATATTTCGCATTTATTCTCCGCGTACTTTTTTCTCATTTATGGGGATGCTGGCGTGACACAACCAGCAACGGCCTAATCGTTTACACAACGGAGTGAACTCGATTTCAATATTACATATACCAACAGCTCGTCTACGCATGCCTACTTGTCTGAAGAGAAATCCTTTGCCGCCATCAAAGAATCTTCACGCAAAGCCTCGTTAGCACGACCAATTGACGGCTGTCGCCTGTGAGTTGGAGTTGTGCCTGAAGACGTAAAACAAATATTCACACCTCAAATACATAGCACGTTTTCTGCTAAGTAGCCGCCAGAGATCTCCCAGGAGATACAGACCACTGACGTCAAAATCTTAATTAAAAAAAAAAAAACAGTCCCAAATAACCATGTGCCGCCAAAATAGACAATATATTTATATTCAAGCTCTTGCCTTGCGATTCGTCACCAACAAAGTCACGAAGAAATTCGTCCAAGCCCGTAGCTTGCATCATAAGATCTGTATCCAAGGGGTACGCGATAGAGGCAGGCTTGACGTAAGTATCCTTCCTTTGAAAACCAGGCTTTTCAGAGGAATGGCCAAGACCTCCGTAAGTCTCAGGATGAAAGCTGATCTTAGCTTCGTGACTTTGGGACGGCTTGCTGACAGGCCACTCGTGAACTTCTGTTGAAGTTTGAGAGTCAGGTAATTTCATATGAGTATCTTTCATGTTATCAATGTGGTTTTGTAACTGGTCATTTGCAACACGCTTTGCGCTTTGCTTGCCGGATTCCTCACGAGCATTAGAAGTTGATCCATGACTGTCTGAAACTAAATTTTCATGGATACTTGAAAGTGGCTTGATTGCAGTCGCAGCGCTTTCCGGCTTTTCACGGGGTGAGCTCTCACCAGAAGATCTTAGTTTCGAAGCCTTATTGTCCTTCATCCTCGTAGGACCTACTGGTTTCTTTTTTTCAAAGACATGGGATTTTCGTTCCTCCTCCTTTCGCCGTCCAGCACTAGTGCTTTTGTTGAGACCCTAAAACCGTCAGATGCAAAGCTCAAATTACCCAAACGCAAATTAAAAAAAAAAAAAACACTAAGAAAGATCCACGTCCCAAGCCCAATTAGTACTGGTCTCAATTCAACCCAAACCACCTTTTTAAAGTATTCAACACTATAATTGGTCATAATGGATCTACGCTGTTGCCCGTGTGGCAAAGACTATCAAATGTACCACACGAACATTTATGTCAATATGAGATACATTCCAAGTGTGTTTCGACCCTAGAGATACTGTCAAACAAGGCTTTCAAAGTTTACACCAGACTCCATATTTGTCTAACCTATCATCTTAGTTCAACCTAAATTGACAAATTCATCAAATGCAAAATTGATTTTAATATTTAGTGCAACGGAAACACCCCAGGAACCATTTTAACAAAAGTAAAACACAGCTCCAAACCTTTCGTAGTAAGTCTGGAGCTGCAATAGCATCTAGAACATAAAAAGGCATGAAGTTTCGTAGAAACTTTATATAAGCAACATAGGATCGCCAAAAAAAAAAAAAAAAGGAAATACTGCTAATACCAAGCAAGCAGAGACTGAATAATTGTAAATAAGTCATCAAGACCATGCAGATAAAACAACCTGCACTGAAAAGCCAAAATATATATGTTAAGGACCAAAGATTTTCAATGGCTCATATTTATAGGAAGGCATACTTAAGGAGCACAAAAAGTTTAAGCATTTCAAAGTTTACCGTTCTTAAAAATTCTGATGCATTTGAAATTTATGAATGCTTTTAATAGGTGTGCTATGACATTGGACGACAGTTATTTGCTGCAGTTGATAAGTTTCTAGGTAAAACGAAATACATGAATCGAAATAACAATAAGCATTTTAGTTACTAACAATTTATTACTAATAATCACTAACACAAGCACAAAGATATATAAGGGGCTACAAACAAACTTTATTATTGGCTTTTTGAGGTACCTAAAAGTCATTGACATCTCTGTGATATAAAGACTTCACTTCCTAAATCAAGGGATCATTTACGAGGCATAAAAGGACGAGAAGAATATTTGTATATTACAAAGTGCTTGTCAAAAGCATTCTAAATTCTTTAGAATACAGGCTGAAAGCAACAAAAAGCAAAATCTTATTAAAAGGACAAATAGGGCACAATACATAATCACAATGCACAGCAGATTTTATGTCTTTCAAGCATGATTAAAATACCTAATCAGTAACAAGCTCCACAAAAAAATAACATTTCAGAATACATACTGTGATCAAAGATGATATCAAACTTTCCATCAACTTTTTTAACTTTTAGCCTGTTAGAATGAAAAAACCATGCATATCACAGAAACAAGTATACATAATTATACACAAAAATGTTATACAAAACTAATTGACTCAAAAGTACAAGACGGCTGGAATTTAAGGAGAATCAACAAATCAAAAATAAATAAAAAATATCATATTAACAGGAGCGACAAAAACTGCTTTCAAAATCAGTTTAAAATATCTCTGTGTTTAGGTATATAAGGACCATTTGATAGCATAGCATTCAAATTGCAGTGTATACTCAGTGGTAACCTGTCTCATAAGAGCAACACAAGCGAACTTAAGTTTATTCTGTTTTGACCTAAACAATTTCTCGAAACATTGGGTCACAAAGGCAGTTTTTAGGTAACGTTTGTAAGAGATGCTGCTACAAAATAGAAACTTGAACTGCACAACTATATCAAACATGTGAAGACTCTAAATGTAACTGTCAGAGATGCTACTGATTAGCAATATTCTGGAATTCGTTCCGGAAATAAAATATATTCTATACAAACATGGAGAAGCCAGGCAAGTTACGGTTCTCTAAACATAACGAGCACTACAAAGTGGGGAAATGATCGTTAAGGAGCCATTTCTTATGGACGCTTGATCTCATTTTCTAGGAACTAGAAGCCACCTGCTCATTAAGAGCTGAAACTATTATTGGCACCTACTCCCAGGTAACAATATCATTTACTTGACACGAATCTCACCCTGAAACACTAAAAGTTTGCAAGATGAAAAATGAAGTTAAACTCTTTAAAGCAAAGATTACAAATTAGCTGCACTTACATCTTCTTCAGAAATGGTTGATGCCCTGCCGACACAGAAAAACTATTCTTTTTACAAAGATAGCATGACCAGAATCCATTAAATGTTTCTACAGAAAAAGCCACTACAGAAATCTCACAAGATTAAGTGGAATCTACGAAACACATTCAACAAAAAGGTAAGATTGAATGATGAAAATCATACAAATCTGGGTGTGAATTGAAGTCCCTGGATGAGGGCACACAGGCAAGGTTAAATCTACAGGCAACTTACAGATTAATATTCAAGTCCATTTTTTAAGTAACAACCTAGTCACAATGTATGCGTATATGTCTAGTTAAGGCCATATATGTAGCAGCAACAGTTCCTAATCTGCAGTTACAGTTATCATATTTTACCATCTTCTTTTATTAGCTGAAGGCTTTGCAACATGTGAGATGCCAACACATGCAATCATAACGCTCTCAAGTCCACTAGCCGAGAATAGAAATCACTTAGAAAACAAAGTTTGTTAAAAGGGCATTTTGCGAATATTGGGAGTGGGGGTCAAGTTTTGCAACCCAGTTATAGTTAAGTGTGTGGCAACAATGCACACACCATAAGCAATAGTAGACAAGGCAATAAGCAATAAAATATGGGAGACTACCAAGTGTCTGCATAGAGATTTCAATTCGTCGAGCAAGAGATCATGTCTGCTCTCTGTACATAAAAACTGAAAGCATCAAACAATGCATCAAAGAATTCTTAGCATGTTTTGAAGTTTCACAATAGCCTAACGCAAATCAGGTCTTACATATACCCCAGCTCGGCAACTTCTTTAAGCAAGCAAACCGTCAGACAGATTGGGTTAGTAATTAAGCCTACATTCAGTGAAAACATTTAGGAGAAGAACCATGAAAACAACAGAGGCACTAAGTCTTCCCAAAGCGCTTGAAGCCTCTAAAGCTTTCTTCTTTCAACATGATATAGACCAATATAAACTGAAAATAAATATCATCAATTTTTTGCATCACAATTCTCTAATTAGGGTCAACTAAAAAGGGATTCTCAAATGACAGTTAAGCAACTGCATATTTCGAAACTTGCTGTGATCGCAAGCAAAAATTATTTCATAAATCAGTTCTATAAAAGTTAAAAAGGTCGCCATACGCTGTACGGCGCCAAGTCCGCAGGTAGGGGGTCGACGACGTTTCCAAACTAACGCTTAGCAACTCAGCAAATAGGATTCATCAAGTGCGAATTTCATCAAGGATGGACGGTTTCGGATATAATACAAAATGCAAGCAAATTTAAATATAAATATAAGAGAACGTGCAAACTTCATTAAAAAAAAAAAAAAAAAATGGAAATACTGCTAATACCAAGCAAGCAGAGACTGAATAATTGTAAATAAGTCATCAACTGTAGACGTGTAGCCAAGGAACAGCTGACAAACTGACACTCGTCGGAACAAATCTTTGCGCGACGCTTGTGCAAGTCCCCAAGATAGGTTAACAATGCAAAACCTTGCTTGTTATTAAAACCAAAATGACGAAGCTTCGTAAAAAGTATGATGCCGAGGAAAGGCTTTTGAAAAAGCTGGAGATAGTAGGGTCGCGACCCATCTTAGTCTGTGCTAGAAATGGGGTGGCAGCGGATTCAGGATCTTGTCGTCCGAGTACGTGGTGATATAGAAGAATTTGCTGGTGTCAAACGATATCCATGTCTAGGTTGATCTCTGATATAAAACCGACGCTGTTCATAGTTTAAGATTTCTGCATAGCTCAAGTATGGTCGAACATTCAGCTTGAAAGCTGGTCCGCAAATAGAGGCACATTGGCTTTAAAAACTATCTGTCAGAAAAGCTATGTTAGCAACGAATAGAAGTCGGCCTAGAACCAAATTTTGGGAAAAATCCGTTGCGATTGACTTCCATTGGGACATATGGTTTGTATCTAATAACAACCCAAAATTTCGCAACGTTTTTAGTAGTTATTGGGTAGCTATTGATGTTGAACCTACATTTAAATGCCTTATCTTTAAGTTAATACCAAAAAGTAAATATCTTTATTTGGGTCTTACCTGACCGTTAAAGACCGGCTTCCTAAGTGTTTACAATCAATAGTTGTTTATGCTTCCCAAGTGCTTACCATCAATAGTTGGTTGTGCTGGCTATAATGCCTGTTACATGGGCGGAAATTTTGAAATGTTTTTGCATCTAATATTTAAAATTGATTGCACATTTGTCGTAACGCAATTTGGATCTCTTAATGAAGTGAGAATTTGTGCACGAGGGTTAGATGTGACTCAAACTATTGATTCCAGCTGTTTTGTTATTTGGCGATCAATTTTTAGGGAGACAACCAAAAAAATGTTTTGCGACAATAATGAAGTATACATATTACTTTCTAAAGGTTTGTTGCTAGGAATCTTGCATGAAATTTTGCTGCTTTGCAAATGATTCTGGACTAAAATAACCAAGCTTAGCAAGGCATGGAATGGTATTAAAAAAAACCTGGCTAAAACGATTTGCAGTAATCGAAACAGCGGCACGTTTCCTTCATGCGTATGTGCCACCTTTCGTGTTTACCAGCCAACTTGGATTACCTAGCGCCACATTTGTGGCACATCTTTGCTTTATTCAACTTGCCATGCCTGTCGTGACGTGGATGCGTTAACTTTGGATGAGATGACGTTAAAGAGTTGACGCGGGTTAAGTTGACACACGATGACGTGAAAAATAAACTTACAACGATTGTCAGCCAATGCAACTGTAAGCGCCTGTGTCCTGATCTTGGTGATTTTGTTTTAGATGAAGCTCCGATCGATTTCCAACGTAAAGTAAACTAGGCTATGCATATTCAATGGATAAAACCTAACACTAACGCCTAATTTAGCCATGTTCCGCTCACTCTTTCCATTTAGATCTATTACTTAAGTCTTGCCCTAGTTCTTACGTAATTTGTACTCTCCTCATTATTTGCGCTAGCTTGAGCATAGCTGTTATTCCCTTAGGTTTGTTTTGTTGATTGATAGTATACTCTGTGCTGTCCCTTCTGGAATTGTTTATCGCTTGGTAAGTGAGCACTTGTAGCGTCAACTATTGGCCGATTAGTGTGGAAGCACTTGCAAGATATTGATTGTAAACTCACTGGCTCCTAGTCATACTTCTCTGTTTTAAATCACGCGCCTACTGATTTCCAGAGGAAATTGTAAGATGTATATTCATTGTATATGTATATTTAAAGTATATTCATTGGCTGAAACCTTAAATTAAACACTCAAGTTAAACACCTAACGTTATCTCTCATTATTTAGCCTCTATCGTCATACTTTCCATCTCTTTTCCTCTCGTTTTTTTTCTCGCTTGCTTCCTATTAACAAGCGTGATGCTTTTGGCAATCATGCAGTGTCAAGATTTTTTTAGCAAGTTGTTAATTGGCGATTTAGTTAATTCCTCTGTGGGTCCCCGTTTCTTGTCTTATGCACTCTTCCAAAACGTTCAATATTGGAACATTTGGTGTGTCTACGCCTCCTTCTTATATAACGTTTGCTGTAAGGCAGTCTATAATAGTTTAAAATGGTAAAGCCTCGTGTCCATTGGAAAGCGACAGACCTCCATCGCGTATTTTATAATTAGACAAAGCTGTGGGTTCTATCGCTATAGATAAAATCTTGGTCACATTTGTGTCCAACGACACAAACTTTAAGTTCTTTCTAAGTAAATTGCTTTCCATCTCATTCATTCATTTCGAGGGTGGAATCAGAAGATGATGATTATACGATTTTACGTCTACTTGCGATTTTGCTTGACTTACCATTTAAGAAAGGGTCAAAAGGGGCGAAAAGTTTTAGGGCGAGATATCTACAAAAATCGAAGGGACTTCAGAATCCAAAAATGAGTTAACTAGATTAACAATTGTTCATTCTAAGCAGGGATTCCAAGTAATTACTTGTATTTACCGCTATGTCTTTAAAAATATCCAAATCCTTAAGGTTATTGCATTTATCATGACTTTTGTTTAAGTTTATTTTTCCATCAGGTTGCAAAAATTCGTTAAAGGTAGTGGTGGGGCAGCTCATATCATGTGATTCAATAGCGTCCTGCGCTCAATATTCATAAGAAATTATTATGAATTTTTTTAGAAAATTAGACTTTCTCACAAATATTTAGTAAATATTTTTTAAAACATCATTTAAAATTGCCAATTATAAAAAAAAACATTGACCCTCACATCCCACAATTGCTCATATTCGCAAAAAAATTCGATGGGGCACCCCACCCCATAATCGACATCTAACTTCATAGAGTAGAGCTCATCGCTATATTATATCGATCGCTTTCCGTGTCCACGGAGCGGAAGTATTTATTTAAAGCAATAGAACACAGCGATGAGCTCTATCACTTTCAGTGGACACAAGGCATAAGGGATTAACGAAACTTGTCCTTGAAATCAAAGCAAGTTGCTATTATTCTTAAATTTTTGGAAATTTTGTACTTCTTCCACTATTTGACCGATTGGTGTATTCGCGCTCTCTTAGTTAGGCGCTGGTAACTTTTAAAACTTTTCCTTATTAGTTGAAAATGGTCAATGATGATCGAAACATATCCTGCAAACTTATGCGAGAGTTGTTCTTTCTCTTGAAGCTGTTGTAAGTTTAGCGAGGCTTTGACCACCTACTGGAAGTCTGTTTGAAGTAATGCATGCCTAGCAAACCAAAGACTTTCAATAATTCATTGCACGTAACTATAACTTCAGCTGATTTTCGCTTGAAAACAGCACCTAAACTAGAAAAAGAAAAACACGTTATAGTTTTGGACTATGGAGTGTAATGTACGTCTCTTTTACATAGGATAGATCTGCGATGTTAGGGAGATCTTACCGGTGTTGCATTTGCGGTTTATTAAGCAAAAATATCAAGGTCTCACATACCCGACATCAAAAACTAAAAAAACTACAAGACAGTTTTATTCGTTACGACTCTTATGACGTAGCTAGCTACCCATGATGAGGGTGTGTCCTGATAATTCATTATGTAATTAATTCGTTCAGTGCGACTCGAATCGACGATCTTATCAAAGTTCTACTAAGTAAAACAGCTAAGCAGTTCCCTTTGAATCATACGTAGTATTTTTGCAATAAGAGCTTGCACAAGAATTCAAAAACGTATAAACACCATCACAAATTTCACATATCATATAACCCAAAACATCGATGACACTCAAGTGAAGTTTACAAGCTTAGTACGTCACTCAATTGCACATAAACTGCTTAAACGAGGAATGCTAAGTAAAAAAAGACTAAGTAAGTAGGAATAACGGAAAAACAAAGAATCCCAGGACTTAGCAATCTAGTATGACTACTTAATTAGACCATTTGTCTTTGTGATTTTCGGGCCCTCAAAAACCAAAGGCAATCAACCTGTGAGAAAACACTGCAGCATTGTTTAATTGTTTATCAACATTCGTTATGTAAAGTTTTTCTTAGTAATAAGAAACCTGCAACGGCTTCGTTCAGTCCGGCTAGTGGCTCCATGCATTCCGATGTGACTTTGGGCAATCTTTTGAAATGTTCATAGTCAAACTCGTGCAACTATTTTATTTAAATTCGTTTACTGAGTAACCAAATTCCAAAGAGCATTATTCGTAAGCGTCGCCATGTTTGGTGGTGCAATCCTTAAAACAGGCTCAGTTTCTTCTTCGCTTCGTCTCGCTTCCATTTCGGAAGCTTCTTAAACGATTCCCGCTTCATCTTGAAGTATTTCTCGAATTCATCGTTGTCCAAGTGATTTTCCTTCTGACATGGATCGACGCCATCCAGGAGATTGCCTCTAGCGACGAGCACGTGATAAGGATACGTTTTATTGTATTTAGCGAGTTCCTGCTCGATAGTGGTCACGCCAGCATTTTCTCCCAGCTCTCGTTTTATTTCTTCGTAGGTTTTCCCTTGACTCCACTTTTCAGGGTCCCAGGCAACGAAGTTCCCCGTGAAATTAAGCGGTTCATATCCCTGATTCACAATCAGGATGCTAGTATTTTCCGGCGTTCGTTCCGACTGTTCAGCCTTGATGTAGTTTATCGCCGTGTTTAGAGACTCTTTCTTCTCTATAAAGTTGGCTCCGTTACCGATCCAAACGAAGATTTCATCATACGTGTCTAGCACCATGACGTCATCCTCACATAGGTCTTCTTGGTCGAAGTTAAAGACTTCCTCTACTAGAAATCTGCCACTGGCGTTTGAGCACTGGAACAAACGTGGCGGATGAGCTGGCGAGATTTCCTGAAATCTTGGCGCCGACGAGTAGGACTCCTTGCCACCGAGAAATTTCCAGAACTCCTTTGTTTCCTTTCCTTCGCGAACAATAAGCAAATCGCCATTGGGAGCCACATGATCCGCCACTATCTCAGCGAACTCTTTTTCGTCTTCACTTGCCCCAGACCCCTCCCAGACGAACGCTTTATCCGGGGTTCTCATCAAAAACACATCGTTCGAGTTAAGCGAGGCGCTTCTTGCCGTCACCTCAATAGCTCGCGTGTTGATTGCTGATGTTCCCCGAATTTGAAACAATTGCACACCGTCCTCCGCTCTACGAGAATCGATTTCGCTTCTTGCCCTCTTTCGAAAGCCGCTGTCTATGCCCCCTTTCTTGATGATCATCTTTCCTTGGAACATGCGCAGGAAGTGCTCGGGCTCCTTGTTTTGCACAACTCGAATTTGCACGGGCTTGCCTCCATACTGGTCGTCAAGTCTTTGAGCAATCAGAGCCGAAGCGCCTTTCTCATCGGTTGAACTCTTGTTCCCTTGCCAGAAGTATATGATATACTCTTCCTTCGAGCGTACTTTGTAAGTATAAAGAATGACATAGCAATCTCCGTCGTAGAATGTTCCATACTCGTTTTCTGGCACGTCTCTTCTGTCAAACTTTTCAACGCGCCAAACCTTGACTATGCCTGTGCCGTCATCGACGCATTTTTCTTTCGCAGCGTGGGTAGTTTTGTGCAGCATGTTTACATCAAACTCCGAAGTGTCGTAAGCAGCAATATTACTCAAATCGACTTTCCCCAAGCCAGTCTGTTGACCTTCATCTCTCCAGTCCGAGAAGAACTGCTTGAACATCGGAGTCTCGCCATCTTGGACGATGCGAGTCACTTGCGTGTAGTCGGGATATCCCTTGTCTTGAATGAATTTCATAGCATTGCTCATGGCTGCCTTTTTCTCTTGCGCAGTGCACTTCTTTCCGATCCAGCTGAACACGCCTGTAGCTCCTGCATCAAGAATAAAGCAGTCGTTAGGATCCAGGCTACCTTGTTTCAATGGCGGACTGGCTGCGAACTCAATCTTCAGCTCACCGCTAGCATCAGATACTCGGTACAGCTTGATTTCGTTCTTCGACTTCTTCTCGTATTCCGAATCATCCCCACCCTCTTCAGCAGACGCTATAGTGCCACTGTCACCAAGCGCCTTGAAGAACTTCGCGTCGTTATCGATGCCAGAGTCAACAATGGCGATTCTTGCCTTGCCTCCTCGCTCTTCGTCTTTGATGCGTCGAGCAACCTCTGTCGCTTTCACGCGTTCCCTCTTGCTCGAGTCCTTTCCGTTCCAGCAGTAGATGACCTTTCCGTCATCCAAAACAAATACGTCACCGTGGTTTAGTGACTTGTACGTCAAAGGAACCTGCTCGACTCGGATGTTCCGCTTGCCTTTGACATGGAGTAGCCTCTTCGTGTAGGCGTTGCGATCAACCTTGACGAAACCAGACTCAACACCGCCACTCAAATATTCGATTCCGTTCGGGAAGAGGCTGAGAAATTTCTTAGACTCGTGGTATTGAACTTCTCGATACTGAACTGGGAAGCCACCTAAATGGATATTTCAGTAGATACATTCAGAGGGACGCTTATAGATTAAACATGAAATAACCACTCTTCATTGAAAAAAAAGTTAACACAATAAGACGTCGAAGAAATACCGCTTTGCAACGTCGAGTTTTAGAAAAACACTCTTTTGAACATTCAGCATGCATGTTCTCCAAATAAATAAATAAAAATTGGCAAAACATGAACGCATGTTTAGTGTCTTACAGTATTCGCTTGCATAATAAATATATGAATTGATAATTAAGTAATTAGTGAAGTCTATAGATTGAAGCGAGTAAATGATAATTTAAATAAATGAATAAATAAATAAATACATGAATGAAGGCTTGAAAAAACAAATGAATGAATCAATACATTTTGAAGCAAGTAAATAAATCAATCAGCATTTAATAAATCAATAACTAAGCAGATGAAACTGAAATATGTTATATCGATCAGTGGGAAGAACACATAATAAAGCGCGTGCTAGCCTCGACCATATTATTTAAGAAAAGATGACACCCTTTTTCATGGAGACTGGGAAGCTTGCTTCCTATGGAAAGCGAACCTAACCTATAGCTTATAATGACTATGAAGGATTGTTAGTCTGAAAGTCATGTCTGGCGCTTCTTTGAAACGATCTATCTTGCAGTCGCGGTCATAAATCTCTGATTGACTTTTGATTCCTGAACAAATACCGAATCTCGCATTTCTGGCGTGAGGTCTCCATGCGACATAGATGGCGGCACACTTGAAACATAAAGTTAGAGCGATGATTTGATAATCAAGCTTTTCTTACAAGCTCGAAGTCGCGATTTTGCGCTCATTAAAAGTAACTTTCCGACGCGGCTATTAGAGTTCCGTCCACATGATCGCCGACGGTAAAGACTTACTATTTCTGCCAGCAGATAGATAATCTCTCCGCGCAAAGTTGCACCATTTATACACTATAAGATGACACATTTAATAGAGCTCGAAAGTGCGTAGGAGGAATGGGGAAGAAAATTCGGGAAATTCTAAGCTACAATCACTTCGTTTACAACTATCACTCCCCTTGTATATGTTTCTTCACTGCAACCGTCCTTGCCCATGGGAAAATTTTGTTAGAAATTCGCAATTGGTACTAGTTAAAATTACGTTATAATAAGTCTGTAAATGAAAGCTACTCAATAAACAAAGTGAACACTGAAAAAGCTATAATGCGCATAAAATACAACTGAATGGCAATATAAAAATACAGGGAGAGCTATTTGCAAAAAGTCTTACTTTACAGATGGAAGTTTTTAGACTTATGTAAATAGATATAATATAAGAACATAAAGAACAGCATCGTTCTATAAATTATAAAAATTTTCTAAAGTCTTCTTTTCAATTATCACATTTAAACTCAACACATGAAATAAGACTAGGAAAAAGTCATATCAGCAAACAACTTTCCCGTTCTTATTTCCCATTACGGAATTTGCGGCAATCGTCTTGAGAGTCGCAGGTTCTTGGGACAAGAAATTTTCGCTATTATACTAGTCGCGCACAACTAAACAACTTATCCAGACCCATAAACTTACAAATATCCTAGTCATGCACTTTCTCGAAAAGAAGAGCCAACTTTGAATCTAGGAAGAAGACTCACAAAAATCCAATTCATGCACATTCTTGAGAGAGAAGAACCAACTTTGACTTTGGGAAGTCTGGAAGGAGTGGGTACTATGCTTCTCACGGGAGTAAGTGGATTGGATAGTTTTATTAGACCTGGTAACTTTAGCAGGGCTCATTCAGCCAAAAAATAAAAAGGAAATGTTTAAGTGCCTTAAGGCAACCACTAACCTAGCGATTCATCCAGCTCGACTGTCTTGTAAGCGCACACACCAGCCTCGTCCTGTGTGGTTTCAGCTCCCAACCAGAAGTGAAGGTCCCATTCCAGTCTGTTCTTTACTTGCCTCGTCACCAGAACGATGTACGAGTCACCCGTGTAAAACTTACCCGTTCGCTTCGGATCTTGTAAGACTACTTTCAGCTTTTCTATACGCCACACTTCTATTCCCGGTTTAACTCCCACACCTTGAAAAACTGGATCTACTTGGGTGGCTGCCGGCATCCCTTAAACTTAGCTAATCCAGTCAATAACTTCAAGAACGTGCTCATTGAAGAGCAAGGCTTTTTAAATGCTTCACAAACGCTAGTGCCTTCGCTCGCTGGTCAGTAAAATGAAGCTCAGATCGTCCAAGAAAAGAATCTGAAGGTTATCTTGCAGATAAAAGACTCTCCGAGTCACAGAGCTTGTCCAAGCGATATTTTGGTACGTGTGACACGACCGCCTTTGAGTCTTGGGAAAGCCAGAAGGATACTTGTAATAACCGTCAACTTCACAAGTGCCTTCTACATAAGCGATACTAATCAAATCCACTCTCCATCAACTGAGATAATTTGTAAGCAATGCTTTGTCACTCTAGCAAAGGAAAGTCCGGTAGTTTTTTCGCCTGCACGCAATTATTACCATTCAAAATCGCACATAAGGTTAAAGAGACGTACCAGCTCGTACCGAGCAGATATTTTGCCACTCTAATGTTCTGGTCTTATCAGTTGTTAAGCAGACCAAGCGCAAACAGACCCACCCTAAAGTTGATTAGCGGGTTTGCTTCAACCTGTTCAGGACAAAGACCTTAATTTGACACGGCACCACTAGTATCGCCTACGGCTTAGCGGTCGGTGAACTTCAAAACCAAAAGAATCATCAAGCAAATAAAATTCATTGACAATAAGAAAACTTGTTAAAAATAGGATAGATTAACAAGGTCAGTTGCAAGTTGTGTTTCTTTTACGATCGTATACAGGGCAAGCTGGTCCTTAGTCGCAAGGCTTTACAGTCCCATGAATTAAAACACTTAGCAAGGTCATATACGATTGAACAGCATGCTTGCAAGAAAGAACTTTTGTTCGTGGGTCATCGGTCGAAGATCAACTTGAAAACAACGTTCCTATAAAATCCTCACAGCGTAGAGGTGTTTTCTGTGTGTGTATTGTGTGTGTGTGTGTGTGTGTGTGTGTGTGTGTGTGTGTGTGTGTGTGTGTGTGTGTGTGTGTGTGTGTGT
>QQSS02180819.1:0-14328 GCA_003687565.2 Craspedacusta sowerbii
TATATATAAACTGTATAGAAAATAAAAAATAACGAATTTACCAGCGAACGGAAGTAGCCAACTATAGAAATCGGAGACTATGCTTAGAAAAATTTGCGCCCCATGAGTGAGCGCAGTTATAAGGTAGTCTTGACAAGCTTACTAAGCAACGTAAACAGAAAGCAAATCCGCGCGCATACCCAAATGTAAGTACACCAATACAAAATCTGCTGACCTATTTGAGTTCCTTAGAATACCATTCTAGCTGTTCATAAATCCAGCGTTTAAGACTGCACACATACATTTCGTATTGCTTAAATGTCAAGCTTCATCAATCCTGGCTAGAAGAACATTCATATCAATCGTTTTACGAAGCCGGTGCAATTTTTGCCGTAATTCCCAAAGATTCAACAAGTTCCAAGCAGATTTTCTAAGAAATTTAACAACATAATGATGAAACGTTATTAAATATATATATAAACTGAAAATGCCGAAAATGCTTCGTTTTTTTTCAACTCACAAATAACCAATGCCTTAGCTTTGGACTGCTTTTCTCCCAGAAATCCCCTTTTCTTCTTATGTCGCTATCTTCACGTCTAACGGAGAGAGAATATAGAGAATACGACATCGAATTTTAAAATAAGATAAATCAATAAAAGAAAAAAAAAAAGAAAAACAAGAACAAAAGCAGAAAAAGAAAAATTATCATAGAAGTGGGCAGAAACACACTTTTGCTTACGAGCGCGATTAATCACTTCAAACTAATTAAGCGCTTAGCTAACCAAATATTTAATTTACAATATTAGGACAAGGGTTGACTTGCAAGAGAAACAACTCATATCTTACTCAAACAGGGCTTGCAAGCCAGTCAAAATCTAATCCTCAAACACACCGCACAACTTACAATTTACAAGATGGAGCTTAGCTCTCTTTCGACCTTCTCAATTCATTCGAAGCAACGCCAAGGACTAGAAGGCCTGTTCGCCAGAGCCGCCGAGTACATTATAGCGAAATATACGTCAGCGACGTTCATGTGCGCTGGACTCTGCAAGCAGAAAAAAAAATCGGATGACGCTCAGATGAAGTCACATTACGGGATACGCCATTCATGTACTGGTAGGTAATCTAACAACAGATAGCATCCACAAAATTTAAAAAAAATACCGTGCCTAGTAAGCTAACAGGGGACATTTCAGCTCTAACTTACAAGCATTACGATTCATCAATAATCATCGGTACGTAAACTAAATTATAATTAAAAGGCATCCACCAGCAAGGCTAAGCACAGCCAACAATGAAAAGATGTGCAATATGAAACAAAGCTTCCAGCTAACCGGGACATGACTCCCTCTCATCAATCACTCACCTGTAGTTATTTCAATGTGTGCAACCCAGATCGGAACAATAGCAGCAGAAACAGATATGTCTTGCTCGACCTCATGGACTTTTATATTATTTCCAAAGCTGCCGGAGATATCACTGAACCTCATTTGCACTCCCACATGCATACCTGTTATGAAATGTCCTATTCAACTAAGGAAAAGAAGGAATCAGTATAAGCGAAACAAGGAACCGCATCAGCCAAGGAAGCAGCATGTCTACATAGACCAGAGCTAATTCTAATGTCTCCGATGACGCACGCACAAATTAGTAATCGTCATCCTATATTTGAAGATAAATAAAGACTCTTAAGCACAGTCTTATAAATTTACAGCAAGTCAATTTACACGATTGTTTACAGACATGAATAAGGAAATGAGTAACTCTTAGCAGACGTCTGGCATTTTGACAATGCTGATCTTATCAAATGCCAATAAAGCTCAGTGAAAAGGACACTGACAGAGCAAAAACAGCATCAGCATCACATAAAAGCCCTGCACATGCATAAACTTGTCCTGGAACAAGACAAGGTCACTAGACAGTAGCCTCCTATTTTGCCCCAATATAGCACCTACAGAATCAACTCACACATAAAGAAGGCAAATCTTAACTTCACTTAGAAGGCTTATATAACCCAATCTGGTGTTATGTTGCACAAGAGGTGAGGTTATGGAGGAAAGGTTAGGTTGCTAAAGATGAGGTTATGTTAGCAGACCAGTCATTAAAACGTGGGCACCATTACAGTAACAGGCAGCTCAGAAATGATGTAGCATCAACCCAAGTTTGTGATATACAAAGCTCCTAATATCATAATAAACCAAACCAGCAGCTAGCAGCCCCTTTGACTCACAAAGTGGCCATCTTCTCATAAATAATGGGACAAGGCTGAAGATTCTACTGTGTTAAGTCAGACAAAACACATGATTAAAGTCACCTGTATAAATTGCTCAAAAACCACAAACAGAATTATGATGGGCAACTGCGTTTAGATTGGAGAGCAATCTTACTTTTTATACAATTTGTTATTCAACGTTCTTGGTAGACCTTCTTGTGACTTAACAAAGGGGCTATAAACAGATTGCCAAGAATCACATATTATTGAGAATACATGCAGGCATGTTCAAATACACACATATTTTGCTTTATTTGCTACAAGTTGCTTCAACAAAGTTTTTCAAAACCTATAAAATCAAATCTCAAAAATTCCTACCAAGCAGATGACATAAGTACAACATTTAGTATTGACGCTTTCAAACCCTTTTAGTAGTGACAACATCTTAAGTTATAACAGTCAAAAGCATCAACTGATTAGATATTTGAGATAGAAACCTTACGATTAAGATTCATATACGATTTAAAGTCTCCTATATTTCAAGTTTCCTAAATTTCGAAAGTCTGCAAGCAACCACTTCCACTGTAAACCAGGATTGACCACAGCTGTGTCTATGGCAAAGCCTTTGAGTAAAGCAGAACCTGCTCGTCTTAATTTCTGCCTGCAGCTTGGTTCAAAACCTTTCGATTACTGCAATTCTTACTAATAGAGCTGACAGCTTGATGATAAAACATGTCATAAGCATAGAACAAGGGACAAATGAAGATATTTTACTTTTCTAGCAAGAATCGCTGTTCCAGAGGAGCTCCATGCCACAATTAATGACCTCAAAAGAATTGAACTTGTTGAAAAATACTGTGGTCAAAAGCTTCACAGCCGATACTAGGTTTTCCATCAAAATACTGGACTGCGGTAAATTTGGCTGTATATGTGGATAGGTAAAAGGTGATTCCCAGTGTGCGGCATTGCAAATTTGAGAGCTGCAGAGGCTTATAAATTCATGGGGTTATGTGTGTTTACCTCCATGGCTGCTTATGGGGATCGCAGTACACACTGATCTCAAGCACTGGATACTCCCCAGGGCTTCAATGGCTTGGAGGCCATTTTTCGCTTGTACCCACAATCTGCTAAGATACGACAGCGTCAAGTAAAAGCTCTGCGTTCAGAAGTTCCTTGAAGTGGCTAAAGGAGGACCCCAATGTTGTGCATTTGGTTGCAGAAAGCGGAGAAGAGCTTAAGACTGTCCAAGGAGTAATAGCGAAGGCAGCGATTACGAAGAGACCACCTAAAAATAAGAGTCCTAGGACTTTCCACACGTATGCGGCCGTACATTGTTTGTCTCAATACTTTTACTGTCTGTAAAACATGACAATTCCTACTACATACCGGTATCTGACTCTCCAAGAAAGCTCAAACTCAAGCGCAGAGAAAATAAAGACCTCATAGTTAGGCTACAATTCCTTGCAGCAGTGATCTCCAAGTTTGCGTGCAAAAGTTGCCTCAATGAAAGGTCTTTTGAATTGAGGAAGCAGACTATCATATCCCGAAATTGTGAAGAATCGCTGTCCCAAGCAGTTTCTGGCATCCCTTCAAGTTTATAACATTTTTGAGGCAAAGTCAAGAATCTAAGTATTTCACCAGACCTCCGCTCTTTTGCCTTAACTTTGGAGTTTTACTCAAATAAGGCATACAAGTATGCATGCTTTCAATCTTGCATTGCCTCATCAACGCCAGATTCGGCAGTGGTATAGAAAAGCTCCTACTGAGCCAAGTTGGTGCCTTTAATACCCTGAAGATGAAGGTTTCAGGGTGTAGCATTTCTGGAATGTCAATTTTGTGTGTCCTGGGGTGGAGCAACGTACAGACGTTATGTGGACCTTGGCACTGAATTGCCGGATGATGATTTGACACCTGTTGCTAAGGATGCTCTAGTTTTATTGGGAGAAAGTGTCTATGACTCATAGAAAATTCCATGTGAATGTTTTTTTACCAATAATCTTTATGGAAGTGAACATGCCAACCTTGTCAAAGTATTTCTGAAGAGGCTTTGGGATGTTGGTGTGAATGTTGTGTCTTTCACCTGTGATGGACGTGTGCGTCATCACAAAATGTTGGCAGACCTTGGTTGATGTCTTAAGCCAAGCAATTTGACATTTTTTTTACCACCTTAATCCACAAAAGAAAATTTATGTACTTCTTGAAATTTGCCTTATGTTGCACAGCTAGGATACATGGTCCACTTGCAAGAAAGAAACTGTGGAAGTTAGTGATGTTCAAGCATCAATGAGAACGCAAGAACTGAATTTTTCTTAAAACGGCATCCAGTTCAAAGCATGTGATGTATATAGTGTATAGTTTAAATGTATTACAGCATATGTATAATGTATAATGTAAATTTATTATTACTGAATTTGCGTCACACAACATGTGCCTTTTTAAGCAGTTCTTTTCATAGACGGCGCAGCTCTCTTTCATGCCAGTTAAACATATAGTGCTACGACCACTCGTAGCATCATCGTGTAGTAACATAAGTAGAAAATCCAAGTCAAAACTGAATGCTAACGCTAATGAAATCTGTTTTTGATAGACGAAAGCTACACAAACAATGCATACTCCTAGTGGCAAATTAACTGAAGGACAGAAAAAATCTCGTAGGGTAAATTTGAACTCTGCAAGCTCAAATTTACTAATCCTCTCTCATCTTAGTAGGACACAGTACAGCAAAAGCTCTTACCAGGGGTCACGTTTCCAAACGTAGATGCACCAATCAACTTGAGTGAATGAATTCATCACTATTATCAACTCAAGTGATAACTACCTCCAGTCAACATGTTTCTGTGAGTGCCTAGCCTGAGCTCTCACCGGCACCTCAAATGGGTACTAGCCTTACGGTGGATTTCCATATCCGGAAAATTTCGTGCGAACAGAACGATCAGAAGATGCCGCTCCGCAGAAAATTTTCTGATCACCAGTTTCCACTCGGAAAATTTTCCGCGGACGGTAATTGCTGCCTATTCAATCTGAGGCACTGATTGGCTCGTTTAAAAAGTTTGCCGCCAGAAATGCTCACAAGCTGCTAACACTAGCAGATTCGTGTAAGCGAGACTTCGTGTTATTCTATGAACGTATCACCTTGACATGTTTTTTTTTTTATTCGGTACTTACTCCTGCTCTCCTGCTCGCATGCGATGTGTTTTTTTTTTAATTCAATGGTTAACTTTCTGTATACAAATCTTTAAAAACCGCGTTTACCGCGTTTGTTACGACTTGTCTACCTGCACACTCACTTCCGCAAATGTTTTTGTCATGTAAGGTAAACTGATGCAAAAGATACAGAGGTTCACCAGAATGCGCTTCAAAATATGAGTAAGAAATTGGATGTTTGGCACTACGTCGTTTCTGTGACGTTTTTTTTTTTCAGCTTTAACATTTTTGCGAGAGTTAACGCTAGTGCGTGACAAGGGTAATTGAAGATTATGTTAATGTCTCGTGTTAGGGAAAAAATAAATCAGTTACAACCCGTTAACAATAAGATCTATTTAACTTCTTCTCCGATACAACAGTTGCCCAAGGTGCTGTGACTTCTACACGTACCCAATGCTGCTGACTGGCTTTAACCATGCTAAAATAACACGCACCAAACATCTACTCGATCTGAAACGCTGATTGGCTCGTCTTTCGAGTTTGCCGCCAGACATTCGTGCATAGAAAGATTTTGATGAGCTTTACGTATGAGAATACGTATGTGGACACATCGGTATAGAAAGCAGGCATACCTAGATTTCCAGGCTGTTTAGAACATGTGCTGATGATTTGGGAGTCGATCCAGCATCGAGAAAAGAAATATCGATGTCATTTGCTTGGACTTGGCTAATGCCTACGGCTCAGTGCCCTATCCTTTCTTGTAATTTGCGCTGGAGTTCTTTTGGATAACTACGCCTATTCGGAATTTTCTGCAACTTTATTGCAACCAGTTTCGGATGCGTTTTACCATCACGTCGTTCACCACGGAGTTGCATCCGTTGGCGGTTGGTATCCATATGGGATGTTCGGTTTCGCACTTGTTATTTGTCTATGGAATGGAGGTGGTGGGGAGAAATGTTTCAAATGAATCTCTGGTATATCCGTAAGGGAAGGGTTAATATTGCCATCAGTTAGCAGTGTTGGGCACGTTACTTTTAAAAAGTAATTAGTTACAGTTACTAGTTACTTCTTCTGAAAAGTAATGAAGTTACTAATGGCGTTACTCCTCAAGAAAAGTAACTAGTTAGATTACTCGTTACTGAAAAAAGCAACGCCGCTAGTAACGCCGTTACTAGTAACGCCGTTACTTTTAATGCCGTTACTTGTAACGCCGTTACTCCCATCACTGTCAGTTAGAGCCTACATGGATGACCTGAACTTATTGTGGAGTCAGGAGCAGCAGTTAGAGGAAGTTCTAGCAGCCCTCGATGCGTTAATGAGATGGACAGGAATGCAACTTAAGACCAAGAAGTGTAGAAGTCTATCTATTAGTCTAGGCAAGGTGGTGGTTAGATGTTTTAATATGGATGGTGGAAATATTCCGTTGTTGTCAGAGCAGGGCGTTAAAAGTCAACGCAGATGATAAGAGTGTGGGCTATCTCACAAGCGGCGAGTGGTAGGCATTTATCGCCAGCTAGAAGGTATGCTGAAGCAACTTGATAGCTTGTGCATTCCAGGAAAAGCGAAGCTGCGGTGTCGTCAGTTTGGCTTGCTTCCGAGGGGAGATTATCTTTTGAATTGTACATTTCGGCACTTTTTAAAGACCTAAATATATTAAAATTACAAGATCTGATCGTTCGAAATAGGTATTTATTCATGCATGACCGGATCAAAGGAGAACTACCACAGACTTTAAGCATGCTATTTGCTCTACAAGCAAAACGAAGACTTAAAAGAAATATAAACAGTATAATTCTCAACTCGCTAAAGGCACGGACGGTAAAGTACGGGAGTAGCACAATTAGATTTATCGGCTCTCACTTGCTTAAAGATCTGCTCAACATGAACATAGACCTCAAAATCAGCAAAAAACAAATTCAAGCAACATGTGCACATTTTTCTTACTACTAAATATTAACCGACATCACAATAGTTTGATATGCTTGCTATTGTTTTGTGAGGTTCTTATTTTTCGTTTGTTTATGTTTATAATGCATATAGCAAGAAAGTCTGGGTGAGCTCCTCAATTCCTATTAGAATTGCTAAGAGAAGCTCTCCTCCCATTTAGATTCTTGTAATCTTCTGACTTACCTTGCAAATGTATCTTATCTTTATGGGTAAAAATATATGGAATCTTGATTATATTGAATCTTGATTACAGCTTCCAATAATGCATGCACGTACTGTAGCAAGTACATATCACCCGACGCTCCACCAGAGAAACTATTCGTGTGCTTCATGTAATTTGTCCTGTCATATTATTTGCTGTGGCACTCGGATCGCCCTTGAAATAATTCTTCTCGTATATGGTACTATAACCTATGACTTCAGAAACAACTGACCGTTAAAGCGATTGACGACAGTTAAAGTTATCAATGAGAACAAAACTTCTGTTGAAGAACCGATGAGGATATCAAAAGCTTTCAATAAACAATTTGCACGCATAGACAGATCTCTTGATGAAAAGATCCACAACTCCACGATCGGCTTTAGGTTCTACACGTCTAGCCCACTAGCTCAAAGCATGTTCCTACCCTCAACAACTAGAGCTGAAATTGGCGAGCGAACTTCGCACCCTGAATGCAGGCAAAGTATGTGGACCGTTCAGTATACCGACAGATCTTTTTAAGCTGCGTTCTAATTACTTATCTCTACCACTATCTCGTGTTATTAATGAATTATTTAGTCAAGTCATTTTCTTCCGGATCTTTGAAATGGCAAAAGTGACACCGATTTTGAAATAAGACTCAATTGAAGACTGCAGTAACTATAGGCCTTAATCGCTCCTCTCTAATATCAGTCAGGTCACCGGGAAGTTCATGCATTACTAGCTTTACCAAACGTGGAGAAAAAATTAAGTATATTCAACTTGCAGTTTTGGCTTCCGAAAACAGCACTCAATCTGACATGCTTTATTTGCATCAGAAATTCTTTAGACAAAGGAGACTATGTGGGAGGACTTTTCCTTGACCTTCCAAAATTAGTCGATGCCGCTAATCAACTATACTCTTAAACAAATTATTTATATGTGCAATAAGAATGCAAGGTCAAAAGGGTACATGATTCACATCTACATTCCGTTTCGCGTTTGAACAGACTTTCTAACAGGCGACAGTTCTATACAACGGTGGAGTCAGCAGTCTATTTGCATAAATATTATTATAAATATTATTATCTATGTTTGTCCTTACTCAAAAAGTTTTAATTTTATTTTTTATTCTGGATTATGTTAACCTATATGGGGGATAAACAAAAGAAATGAGTGCATAGTTTACTATATCCGTTGCACTATTCTTGTGCTACTTCGCTTTTCTTGTATCAATCAATTTTAAATACTGCAATGATTTAAATCCGACTCTATTCTAGATATAGTATCGGCAAAATAATGCTTTCGTAAAAGCAGGCACTTCCAAGATATTTTTTTGCACAACGCCTTTTCCCAGATATTTTGTATGAGTACTGTTGAAGCTAACTTTTGCCTTTCATTACCTTGTGCTGATTGCAACAAGCTTCAAGTCCAACGAAGTTGAGCAGTGCAAATGGAAGAGCATATATCATTTGTGCCCACTTGAGAACCATTGACGAACTCTGAACGAATCCTGTGACCCGAAGGCTCAGCAAAGCATGAAACAATAGCACATGATTTATGACGTTATCAACGTGTTCTCGAATAAATTTTTGGGTGCTACCTCAAGTATTTCAAATGATTTAGGGACACATACAGGCTTTGTGGAATTCCCAGCAGGTCCAACCTTGCAGAAATTACGTCAATAGAAAAGGATTTGGACATTTGCTTACCCTCGTCAGTTTCCCTACTGAATTCTAATTATCCACTTTTTGATTAACTACTCAAAAATATTCATATATTGTATGATGAATATACAATATGGATACAATACGCCATTGTAATTATGTGGGTCTATGATATGGACACAAAATATGGATATACAATCCGGAATTGTAATTATCAACGTTTTGATTGTAAGCGCATTATGCGCATGGTTAGGAACCATCTCACAAACTGAGAAAACGCTGTACCTGCACAAACACGAATGTTTATTTTCATGCAACTTTAAGTGCCAGTTGTCAGCACCAACAACAACAACAACAACAACAACAACAACAGCAACAACAACAACAAGATATATTTTCCCATTTAGCAAAAGCGTACATAAATACATTCATAAATACAATTTCATGGCTAAATGGGAGGGAGGGCCCTTCGTAGCATAGCTACTCGGAAGAGATGGGTCCACCCTAAGTCTGTCTACAACTTTCATAAAGATTTGTTAGCATATATATTCTGTATACTTAAGTTATTTTTCCTTCCATTTCGTTTGACTATTGGTATCACCTTGCACAGACTTGTTGGAACAGTGCATTTGGCGTATTTTCGAGGTCCCTGAGAGTTATTTCAGTACTTGGCTTGAAAGAGGGCAGGAAAGTGTCTCTTCAATAGTGCTTTACTAATTTGTGGATATATTTTCAGAATAAGGATATTGTTGAACAATGTGGGGCCCGCGTATCTAAGCGATCTAATGCCGTATTTTACAGTGTGAACATTGGGTAAATCCAACTTTCCACCATCCTTGTACCTGTAGTCCTGGAAGTATTACGCTGAAAGAGGGGTTTTAGAGCAGAGGGTACGACGCCAGAGTTCCAATCGTGCATGAAAAGACATATGTTTAACTCCATCAGGTCTTGCAGCTTTTAATATGTCCATTCGCGCAAATAACAACAATGTCGGTGTCGATGTCACAAGCAACATACTTATTTAATCGGAAACTTTAATACTGGCTACACATATAGAATGTGTCGCAAGTTACCAGGTGACCTTTGGATTTACCGAACAATTTTTGTAATGAAATACGCAAGTCGAGCGCAAAAGATCTGATATTCGCTCACGCAAATACGTCACCGGGTGCTCAAAACTTTACGAGACTCAGTCACGTATTGCGACTACATGGTCAAACTTTACACACCGCACACTGCATATGAACCTATGGTTTTCACCCCAACTGCAAAAGGCTCACGTGAACGACCAACGTAGGACCCATTTTCCAAAGTATACCTTCTATAACGAGCAGTATTCTATTTGGCCAGTTGCGCTTAGATCGTTAAAGGATGTAACAAGTGTCTCACCATGATGAAGTGCCTTGCTTCATCTTACGATTAAGCGGATTACCAATAAAAACATTTCATTAAAAGGATTTCTATGATCAAATTCGCGATAACTGTAGACTGCAAGTGCGTGTTCCTACTTTGTAATATTTAGTTACCTTGATCAGCGCGATTAAACTAACAACTATGCACACAATTAGCTCAAGATGCGTATTAGAGAATTAATGTCATGTTCAAATCGTCAAAATGATGATTCCATGTTAAAATCGTCATAGGATCTTACACCTTATTACGCATTACATTACATTCCATTACATGAAATCCAAATTTATCCTACTGTGGATTATATTGCACGTATTTATTTATTCGCCATTGTTGATATTGTACGTGGTGAATATTCCTTCTTTACTTCATTTGTTCTGAAATACAGTGATACCAAGTCGGAGGGGAGCTCTTCAATTCCCGTTAGCATTGCTATGAAGAGCCCATCTATTACATTTATGCATGTTTACGCATTTTCCTTGTTGATGGGCAAAATAAATTCTTGAATCTTGAATCTTGACATGAAGGATTTTCCTTTAAGTTAAGTAGAACTATAAAGTACAACGCTATTAATGTCATCACGGGTTACTGGACAGTTGGAGATTTTAGGCTGGACAAAATGAAATTTCATTTTAAGCGATGCCCAACTGTTCAAATAAAGAGAGAAAAGCGATGTCTAACTGTTCTTGTAAAATCCGAAAGGTACTGATAGGTCCTTCAAGAACCCGCGATTTTCAAGTCGTTGTATCGCCCAGCTGTGAGCAAATATGACCAGCTTTAATTACTTAATAAGCGTAGGTTCATCCTGCGGGAGTGCCAAGTCAAGTGGAGAGAAAGCGAATAATCGAATGCTGGCGTGGTATAAATAGGTCAGAAGACATGTCTTCCACTGTGACAGGCAAGCGCAAACGAACGTGTCAATTCCGTCACTACTCTACGTCAGAAGTATGCATCGTGCTCAAGTTCTTATGCTGGTTGCGTTGATATCAACCTGGATCAGCCGTGAGGCAGATGGATATTATTATTATCGAGACGAAAAAAGCCAAAAGAATTTGGTAGGAATGGTATTTCTCATTCACATCGTGAGCCGATTGTGTTATGGATTTTAATCAAATTTTGTGCGCTTGGCCGTTTTGGCATTAGAAAATTTGAAAACAGCAAATCAGAAAGGTATTTTTTTAAAAACTTCTGATTATAGAGATGTGTGCAAATTCAATAGTTTGCTCATTCTCTGCAACGATTTCTGCGTCTAATGCCAGCGCGTGTTGTATGAAATTTTTGTATATTGCTTTGGGCAATAAGCAATACACTGCAGTTAGATTAGGTACAATGGTGAATGGAGCAAGCCATCAGTAATTGTCTTTGTTCACTAAAGATTCCTAACCCTATGATAGGACTAAAAATACTGTTCTGTAAATTCAAACGTAGATGGGTATTAGTCCAGTTACTCTGCGCAAGTAACCAGTAACACAGCTTCGCTTGAAAAAATCCCTTGTGTCCCTTGTGTCATCGGAAATCCGAAGTTGCCCTCACATCCATGCGCATGCTGTTACAGCCTTTGAGCTGTTTGTTACGGGGTTCCAACGCTACAAATAAACGCGTTGATTCTTCAATAGAGCTTTAACAATTAACCTCATGACACCAATAGTCATCTATATTTTACAAGTACTTAATTGAAAGGGTAGATTAATCCAAAGTTCGTTCTCAATTGACAAAACGTTGATAAAGTTCAGGCCATGATGTGCATTCCATACCGCCTGCATATGCTCCTTACAGTTTGCTATGAATCAGGTAGCACTAAGGATTTACTTAAGATTCAGACTGTCAGACTGAAAAGCATTCCAGAGCACGATAATAATTTCATATATATGTCTATAAATATGTAAATCAATTAATACATATATCATATATGTGTATTTCTATTTTTATAATATATAGCCAGCGCTTTGATGGGTTTATAGGTATTGCCGTCTTATTATTGGATTTATTCAGTCAAGCTTTCATGAGTCGGCTTATGGTCCACACGCATGTAATGCTGGCAAATGCGAATTGCTTTCGTTTACACGTTATGCATGTTTAAGTTTATTCTAGGTAGCGAAAGGCAAAGTAGGCAAAGGTTTTAATTGCGCAGTATCCAACATCTTGAAGAAACCAAAGTGGAACTTGAATTGGGCAGTATCTGCCTTTCCGATGCCTTTACATCGCCTGAATAGCACCTAGAATATAGCTTCATTTGAATCATTGAAGAATTTGAAATTGATGGAGACAATAAAATTGAACCAACGAAAGCTCTGCTTATTTATTTTCCATGGACGCATGATGCACAATCGCGAATTGAGCTAAATTCTACAAAAGCTGGTAAATAAGAATGGCTCCGTGTATGTGCAAATCTACATCATAAAATTATTGATTTTATTTATCCAAGTCAGCTCAGAAGCAAAGTTAATAGAAGCTTGTCACATGCTGTAAGGACTGTAAATAAAACAGTATTGAAAAGATTATAGATCGTATACATCGTCGTGCGAGCTGTACGAATCAACACATTCTGGGACTTTCGTGACACGACCTTTAAACATATTTGCGAAGATGGAAATATTTTAATACGATGACATAATCAAACTCTGCATATATCTTTCAGTACGACTAGAGTAATGGCGCCAGTACAAACTCCCTAACCTCCATACATCCCGAAGGTCTAAAAAAACAGCGTCACTGGAAGTTAGACATTCAAGGTACCATACCCATACAATATGGAGATGGATCCGTAAAACTTTTTGGTCCTAGTACACGCAACAACGTGATTGACGTAGTAATAGACCTCAGTCTAAGTAATTCATAATTAAAGAGACAGTTACATACCCTAAACTAGCACCCATAAAACTAGAACAAAAAAAAAAATGCTACAATGTACCGCCATATAACTATATGTAACAGCGACAAAAGGCTTTACCCATGCTTTTTGAGAACGTTTTGCGATGTTCGCAAGATCTCGTAGCATATTTTTTTGTCAAATTGGTCCTTATACCTAACAAAGGGTTTATGGATCTTCTACTAAGAATAGCCCTTCTTCCCGATTGGCGACTTTAAATGTATGAAATCTACTTTGGCATATAATTTGGGATAATTTGGAATAATTTGCTGCGACATCTCGTTTTAGGATTCATTCAGAGAAGCTCTCAAGTCTCCTAAAGAGTCTGGCAATGACTCTAGTTGCGTTAACAAGTGTTTTGGTCGATGGGACATGATTGGCTGCTTGCTTGGTTGTGGAGTTGGTTAAGCAGGGAAGCATGACCCAAACTGCCGCTGATCTAAACATATTGGAGCAGGCAAGAGGCAGCAAGACCCTGGAAGTAACAGCAATACGTTATTTGTCCTGAATTCTGCATAGTTTTGGGCCTGATTTTATCATATAATAATGCCACTTTTGTGAATAAAAAAGAAGTAAATCATTGAACACTATTTGTTTCTTGTTTTTTCGTTCATGCCTGTTAAAGATTCTCACGAAAGCTGAACGATAAGAATAGCTTTGCTTATATAGTTGAAATACGAACCTTCGCTATTCATGGTGACAAAACAGCGACGTGCATTCTTTTGACTGTTTTTGTGACTTTCAATATGCGATACCACAAAGTATAATATAAGCTATTAAAGGATGTGCATATATATATACATATGATATTATTATAATTATAAATATATCTAAATAACAATATACACTTTTTAATTTATATGACCTCGAATGTATAATGTAAGCATATATGTATATACATATATATATATATATATATATA
>QQSS02180841.1:0-14319 GCA_003687565.2 Craspedacusta sowerbii
AGACGTCTTTAATACGTATTTTTTACGTCTCCGTCTAGACGAAACCCAAAAAAGACCCGTTTGAGACATCTCAGATACGTCTTTTGCCGGGTGGGGCACGACGTACAGGTACATTCTTGAGACTAAGAGACGAGCAAGTTATCCTCCATCAATGACCCGCAAAGCAATGCTCTCCACGCTCTCCTCATTTCCTCTGTGAATATTGAAGCAGTTCTCAAAGAACAGTTTAACATCAACAATGACAATCGGTGCTATGCCAGCGCAGTCCAGATAGTGATAAGACAGATGATGCCGTGAGAGCAACAATGACCAAGAGTATGCAAAATAATAGGGCTACTTAGACTCACTAGTTTGTCTCACTATGCGGTGTTCGGTGCTCTAGGACACACCAACTGAACTTGTTAATTAGCAAGTCACAATGTGGTACATTTCTCACCAGTTCATGCAGCTTTCGTGGTCTAGTGGTAAGTGCTCTGCTTTCCACTCTGGCGAGCCAGGTTCGGTTCTAATGCACGTAACTGATGAGCCCCACATAGGGCGAAACGCTTCTGGCGATGGGATAATGGAGGAAGTGGCAAATTTCTTAACTTGGAAGATAAATATATTTTCTTGTTTTTAATTTTTAGAGTAAGTCTGCCCGCATTTCTTTTAGAATGGTTTTAAAGAATATCAGCTTTGGAAGCTTGTAGAGATAGTTTGTTGGCGCTAGAGACTAGAAGACAAACACCTATGAAGATCATTGATATAAACAAAATTTAGCAGGGGCACTAACACGAAACCTTGGGGAACACCAAACTCAAAACGGCAAATCTTAGACGAGTCATCTTCAATAGAAAGGTATTGCTTTCGTCATATTAAGTGCTAAGAAAACCACGAAAGGCAAACTCCTCGAATGCTGTATGCTTCCAGCTTTTGTAAGATAATTTTTTGACTAACGGTATCAAAAGCTTTTTGCACGTCCAAAAACAAACAACGACGAACGCTCTAGTCAGCACGCTGGCAACGGGACTCTTTGACAGATCTGTGCTCCGCCTCGACGATAAACAGCAAGCCTCTGCCAGCAAGCTGCACCGTCATGGACGATTTTATTCGAAGCCAACACAGGCCTACTATAGTCCACGTCGGCCTCACCATCCCCATCGTTCATCGCACACGTAAGCGCAGATGGAATTTCCGTAAAGCTGACTGGTCTAAATTCCAGTCTTTCACGGAAAAATCCATTCCACGTATTCCTCAACTTAACATTCAAGTTAATGCAGCACACCCGGTTAAAGTTGCGAAAGCACCATCGGACAAGAAATTCGAAAGGCAGACGCGTGATTGCTGACGTCAAGCCTGCCGGAGTAGAATGACCAATGCCGAGCCAGACGCCATCTCTACCACGGAGATTCAGGTTGCACTGAATAACATGAAGCTTGGAACTGCAACGGGGTACGACAAAGTTTATCCGGAATTCTTGAATCATCTGGGCCCAAGAGCGATGTCCTGTCTTGCCAGCCCTGCTCACACGTATGCTGCAAGAACACCGGATACCGCGAACACGGAGGCATGCCAAAGTAAGTGCACTGCAGAGGCATGGGAAGGACGGACCCACACTTCGCCGCCAGCTTTCGCCCCATCTCGCTACTCAGTGTGCTACAAACTGCTGGAGCGCGTCATTCTCCATATAATCAACCCCCTGTGGAAAAAGTACTTAGCGAAGACCAGGCCGGTTTTTGTCAAGGTCGGAACACTTGTGTCCAAGTAACCGCACTGACCACCTTCATTGAAAACGGTTTTCAGAGAAATCTGAAGATAGGGGCTGTCTTCTTGGCCCTGACTGCTGCCTATGACACACTGGCATGTGGGTTTACTTGACAAGCTTGCCAGGCGCCTCCCTCCCTGGTCCAATCCAAGCTGTTGAATTACTGCTAAGAAACTGCCGGTTCCGCGTTCACATGGGAGACAAGTCCAGTTCTTGGCGCGTACAACAGAACGGGCTGCCACAAGGCTCAGTCCTTGCCCCTACCCTCTTCAACTTGTACATCAACGACCTACCTATGGCTGTGTGTCGTTAGTTTGTCTATGCAGACGATATTTGTTGTGCAATGCAAGCAGCCTCATTCAGCAAACGTTAGAGCACCCTCAGGACCGACATTGCCAACATCACCAACTACTGTCGGCAGTGGCGCCTGAAGCAGAACCTAGCGAAGACCGTTGCGAGCGCGTTCCACCTACACAACGCGAGTGCAGCTCGAGAACTCACGGTCCTAATGAGTGGCCAGCCACTGAGATATGACTTCTATACAGTCTACCTGGGGCTCACGCTACATCGCACCTTGTCATTCAAAGCGCACCTGTCCAAAACTGCAAAGAAACTTAAGACCTGGATCAATGTGCTCTGCAAGCTCACAGGCACCACTTGGGGCGCTACAGCTAGCACCCTCCGCTCATCAGCCCTAGCTTTAGTATACCCAGCAGCGGAATATTGCTGCCCGGTGTGGGCCCGGTGTGGGCCCGGTGTGGCCACATTCGCATGGTCGACTCGCAGCTGAACACTGCGATGCGACTGATCACGTGATGTCTTCCGAGTCGGCCGACACGCTAAGAACATTCCTAGGTGTCGTTAATCAGTATCGGGACTTTATACCCGATCGGGCACGGAAAGCAGCCCCACTACACGAGTTACTCAAAAAGGATGCGAAATGGAAATGGAGTCAAAGCGAACATAAATCTTTCGAGGAACTCAAAAAGGAAATAGCTTCAGATCGCGTTTTGGCTTATTTTGATCCTGCACTGCCGCACATCCGTGAGGTGGATGCCTCAAACAAAGGACTTGGTGAGGTGCTGAAACAAGTTGAAGGTAATACGATCAAGCCTGTAGCATTCGCTTCTAGATCGCTGATAGCTGCGGAAAAGAGCTATAGCCAAGTGGAAAAAGAAGCCGCTGCGGCAGTGTTTGGAGTAACAAAATTTCGTCAGTATATGTATGGTAGCCCATTCAAGAAGATCACAGATCACAAACCATTGCTGGGTTTGCTGAGTCAAGAAAAAACCATGTCTGTTTGTCAGAATAGCAGGATTCTTCGGTGGAGGCTAAAATTGGCCGAGTTCAGGCCCATTGTCCTGGGAAGACACTGTTGGAAGCGGACCTCCTTTCAAGGGAACCTATCTCTACTGAGATTCAATTTCCTGAAAGTACAAAAATTATAGCTACAATAGAAGCTGAACTATGCGATGAACTGCCTTTCACTAATAGCCACATTCGCCGAGCGAGCCGCAAGGATGGCACAGTATCCAAAGTTATGGCTTGCATCAAATCGGGTTGGACCGTTCCTGAAACTGAATTGGAGCCATTAAAAGCCGTTAAAGAAAAACTGTTTATTCACAATGAAGTCCTGTTTCGGGGGGATCGAGTTGTAATTCCAGCTAAACTGCGCAAATCAATCTTACAGCAACTGCATGCTGGACAACCCGGAACCGTTAGAATGAAATCTATTGCTCGAAGTTACGTTTGGTGGCCAGGGATTGAGAAAGAAATTGAGGACATGGTGTGGAGTTCCGCTGGGTGCCAAAGTGATGCTCCAGACGCAAAGGAGACTGTGTCTCATTATTGGCTACCTCCAAAAGAGAATTGGAGTCGATTGCACATGGATTTTGCAGGCCCATTTCAAGGTATCTACTGGTTGCTAATGGTAGACGCAAAATCAAAGTGGCCGGAGGTTTTGGGTGTGAGCCGTGCAACAACGGATGCAACAATCGAATGCTTGAGCCAACTATTTGCGAGATTTGGAATTCCAAGACACTTGGTGACGGAAAATTGGGGCAGCGTTTGCAAGCGTGGAGTTCCAGCAGTTCACCCAACGCAATGGAATTCAACACATTACTACCGCGCCATATGCACCAAGGACAAATGAAGAGGCCGAAAGATTTGTCAAAACCTTTAAGCAAGTGATGAAGGCCGAGAAAACTTCACCGTCAAAATTAGCAATGACTCAGTTACGACGTTTTCTTTTGAGTTATCGGAATACTCCACATTCAACAACGGGAATATCGCCGGCTGAAGCACTTCTCGGCCATCGATTATGCTGGCCGATGGATCTAATATTCCACAAATCTAAACAAAACATGGGCTGGTAAGACAAGGCGGGGAGAGGTGCGAAATTTCAAGGAGGGTGAACCGGTGTGGGTCAGAGACTTCAGATTACGCGCGAATCATCGCTGGGTAACAGGAGTAATTGCAAAAGTTCTTGGTCCACTTACGTGTTTGGTTGAGTGTGGAGGTGGTCTATGGCGACGACACGCTGACCAAGTCATCCGCCGTTAAAGTCAAGAAAGCGAAGAGAACATGTTAATGAAGATTCCAAATTACGAACCAAGCCAACCTAGCTTGACTGAAAGCACCACTAGAGGTATCGATTTCAACATATCGTCTGTGCCCGTTGACAATCCAAGCAACGACGAAAAGTTTATGGAACCAGATGTGAACACGGAAAAAACTATATGCACAGATGGCATCTCGGAAACGGTGAAACTCAAACCGTACAAAACGCGAGAAGTATTATTGGAAGCACCATTACCCGACTTGCCCCTTGATCGACACAGTGGGCGGTTGCGACGAGTGGAAAAGATTTCTTACCCTAAGCAAGAAATCAAGAAGGATAAGAGAGGTGTGAAGTAGGATGCCCCGAAAGGACTTCAAAGATATGGTGCCATCTCTAAAGGGATTCCTTAGAGATGGTATGATAACGTGGGGAATCCCTGCGGTACAGCGCCATGCTATTGGTTCCCCAGGGAGTATCGTACGATGTACTATCGACTTCTGGAACATTCCATGGCATTATAAAAACGCAGGATACCAATCTTGTAGCATTGACTGACTTGCGAATACTCAAAGCCGTAGTAAAGCTGCCTCTTGCTTGAGTATTCACTGCACCATTTCCCGGCAAAACCATCCGAAAAAAATGCAATTAAAATGCAATAATATGAGCCTGCTTTTCTTTATTTGTGCGTGGATTTTCCAACCATCCACGCAAAAAGAAATAAAACAAATGCATATTCTAAAGCCACAGAACGCCTTCTTCACGAACTCGCAAGTGCCAAAAATTAATCTGACGGCACTGGCTTGCGAACAACGAACAATAGCATAGGTCTCACATAGCAGTGGTCTAACGATGGCCGCTTGCAGCTTAATAGGCGCATTCCAGTCAGGAGCCAATCAGATGTGTGCTTTTTCGCAACGACGTGAAGGCCTGTGCTGTTTGATTATAGGCGTATCGCAAGGGTTAATCTTGGGTCCCCTATTTTTCCTGATATATGTTAATGATTTTAACCGTTGCTAATCTAGTGGCATTGCGCAGCATTTTGCGGATGATACAGCTATAGTCTTTAATAATTCATCTCTTAAAACGAGGAAATTATCGATGAGTTGTGAGATCTCCAGAATTGAAGGCTGGCTTTGTGCCAACAGGCTATCCATAAACGCTGCCAAAACAATAATGTAGTGTGAATTAAAACTTAAAAATTATGAACAAGGGAATGTTCTCATCTAACAATGTGAAATACCTTGGTGTTGTCCTTGATTCACGTCTCTCATGGAGATGTCATCTCTCCAAACTCTCCAAACGCTGACGAGAAACAATGACCTTCACTTGAAAATCCGATGCTTTGTTGAGGCACAAACACTAAACAAACACTTTGTATTATAGCGTGTTTCACTCCCATATGACCTATGATTGCCTTGGCTGGGGCGTTAGTTGCGACTTAAATTTTAAGAGAATATTTAATTTGCAACGACGTGCTATAAGAAAAATTACTTTCTCTTGGTTTGGCGATCTTTCATCAAACTCATTTTCCCACCTTGAAATATTAAAATTACAAGATTAATTTAAATTAGAAATGTGTTTATTTATGCATGACTGGCATTGGATGAAGCTGCCACGGTCGTTTGAAAGTTTTACGCCTATTATTCCCCAGCAGTAATAGCGCGCATAAGTGAGGCCCCTAAACTTTCTTTACTAATGATTAGGACTGATACTTATGACAGAAACAATGTCAAATACCAAGGTGCAACGCTCTTCAACCCACTTCGTGACGTAAATATTAATCTAAATATCCCTAAAACGATTTTCAGTAAAGTAATAAAATCACTACTATCAGCATCATATACTTAAGGGAGGATATTCTTATTATTTTGGAAAGTGATGAACCTTTTTCTTTTGTGTACTTTATTGATTTTACTGATTTTATTGATGAAGTCAAATATACAAGTCAATTTTGTACTCCTCAATGATGCCGTAAACGTAGTACTTAACGGTGATTCTGGTTTGAGTGCTATTTGTAAACCGTGGTTTCGAGCATGTCCTCTTATCGTAGCAAAGCATCGGCATGCCTGGGACCCTTTTCTGTTTCTGGACTCCTATTTATAGATGGCATCTATTTTAAGCTTCTACGCTATCAGCTCTCTACTTTTATTTTGTTGTTTCATTCCCTTGCCTTCTAGTCCCCCGCAACATCCATTCTTCAATTGATCAATCGCCATTTCTTTTCTAAGCAGTTGAAGGCAGTTACTCATTTTAGATCTTAGAATCGCATCATATTTTGTTCCTGTTTCTCAGATCGGTGACTGACACCTTAGTAACTCATGAGTGTTCTGTAAGTTATATGGAAAGAAATGACTTTTGCTTATTTTAAATTCTTTTTGTATTAATAGATACTTGAACTCAGTCGGATGATCCTTCATTCCTATTAGCAACAGGCTAGCGAGTATGTCTACCTTCTCCAACAAATGCGTTTGTGTTTTATTCATTCTTTTATTCGATCTTCACTCTGGAGTTGCTTTTTAAATTGGTAGTTGCCTTTTGGAAAAAAAACTATATTGTGTTGTTTTTTTTGTTGTTGTTATTATCATCTTTTAGGATTTACTACAGCCATATAAGTTGAAGTCTTCCAATCAAAGTTATTTGTACGCATGGAATAAGCGCTACTGTACTCCTCGCCCCCACAAACCCAAAGAAAAACCGGTTAATGCATGAATGTTTTTTTATATGGATTCTGCATTTCATTTCCTAAATTCTAAAACCCTATTTGGCCGCAGCAAGCTCCATTGAAGATATAGATCATTTTTCTATTCGTGGTCTTAAAAGCTCATGGTTGTTTTATGCTCAAGGCAAATTGACATTGTGGCGTGAAGAAGGAACATGAAAATTATTAAAAGAATCTTAATTCAAGGGATATGGGGTTTTAGAGGTTAAAAGACATCTTGAAATATGTCTCTGCGTCGTGATGATGCGGAGTCTTCTGCCCCACGAGCCCTAACACTTTGCTGCAGCTAGGGTGTGACGCTTCTCTGGACGAGAAAGTCGAGTGAAACATTGAAGTTCTCTGTAGTTGAAATTAATTTAGTATTTTAATGTATAGCATTTAAATGAATAAGTAATCGTCATATATTTTATCCATTGTATGAGACCACTTCAAATATGGGAAACGATGTAAAAATCTTTAATGGTAACTGGACTGATCATCTGATGAGCGGTGCGTAACTGACTAATGTGTGTTTTTGATGTCACCTCTACCACCAAGCTCCAATCGTTCCACGAGCCCTGCATAGAGTTGGATCAGAGTCCTGTGTGTCAATTGAACTGATGAATTGAGATCGAAGTACAAAGCCGATTTTTCAAAATTAAGTTGAGTTTAAATGTGCAATGAATTATGAATTAACGAATAAAGTCGCTTTTCCTCTCGCGTCGTCCAGGAAAAGTTGTTTCGCAAAGGTCTCAAAGGATATGTGTTAATGGCCACGAAATGTACTGCGCTCTTTTATTAAAATAGCGTTGCCGAAGCTTTGCGACCCAGGTCGCTCCCCATAGACTCGATATCAATATCAATGCCACTATTGTCTATTTAACGCCTGCGTATTCAGTAAAGGGTCCTCAGAAGAGAGGCCAGGGTTCCTTCGATAAACTTCTGAGGGACTTCATTTCGTCTGCATGCAAACAAAAAATCCGTCATTTCGGAGCCACTGTTTACTTTTCACAAACACTTGGAATTTGGGCTGGCGTGTACAAGATGGCGTTCCCATTGCGCATTAGGCAAATTCCTGTTTTGAAAATATCTCGTTCAGGCACGGCAATGTTTCAGGTGGAATAGTTTGGAAATAGCCGAGCCGTTAACGCAACTAACCATAACAGGTTCTACCGCCGACAGCAACATGGGCTTCGTTTGACATCCTTTGTTTTTCCAAATGCCACAATAGGAGCGGGCTGAACCTGCATCATTCTCTCCTTTTATTAACCTGTGAAATTAAACAATCAGCAGACCATGTTGAAAATTCTAATTTTGGAAACCGCGTCCTACGACTGAAAGCATTGTTTGATCATCAGATCAAATTACCAGAACGTTTTTTACAATCCTTTCGCCTAGAACCACGTGCCTGGTGCAAACTTGATGTAAGAGAAAGCAAAGCAAAACTTGATTCACAATTGCTCCTTATTGGAAACTTTCTGCTGGGCGTCGTAGAGTACATTAATACTAATTTGCTTATTCATCTCTCAAAAGTAGTTTTCTTCTATGTAGTACAGGCACTCCATCCGAAGCCATCCTTGCAGGGAAGGCTACGAAAGTACGCGGTCGTTTCAGACCGTCTTTAGTCGTTTTGGTGGATCCAATCTAGCCTTACTTGTTTTTGGTCATTGAATATGTTTGGTGTGCATTCCTATTTTGACAATGGCGTGAATAAAGACACGACGTGCGTTGTGAATCAGTTCTCAGATCAGGGAGCTTGCGAATTAGTTCGGGACAAACGCTTCTGTTTGGTTCTTTTATATGTGGTGAGTGCGATACTTTGTGCTTCAAAAAATGTCTCAATTCGTGTGCGAATTTTTTAATTTTAGGCTACATGACCTTTATTATTGGTGTTATGATTTGAATTCATGTTTATGAATCTGGTATGGCTCAATCTTTTTTTTTTGGTCACTATCAGAACATGCAGTGAATGTTTTGTGACCTCCTTCACTGTACCACATGAAATTGACGTGTATTGTCGATGAGTGGAAAATAGTGATGATGATGTTGATGTTGTTGATGTTGTTGTTGTTGTTGTTGTTGATGTTGTTGATGTTGTTGTTGTTGTTGTTGTTGATGTTGTTGTTGCTGTTTTTGTTGTTGTGACGATGTTGTTGTTGTCGTTGCTTTTGAATACAGAAACCGCTCTACATGCATCTTCGAAGGATGCTGGAATGGTAGACATGACTATGATTCGTACCTAAATCACTTGCTAGTACTTTTGTGTCAGTTTAAAGCATTCGCCTAAAAGTATAACTGATGTTAATATTTCCATACATATGCTATTTTGTGTGTGGTCAAGCGCTTATGTACGTCATCCTTCTGCGTTAGCGCTCCCTCAAAGAAGCTACGGTTTCCAGCTGGGCTGATTTCTGACTTCAATTTCCAAGGAGACAATTGCAGTTATGGACAATAAAGGTATGCAAGGAAACGTCACACTTTTATTTTCATAGCCCCTTTTCTAATTAAAGTTCATAATATGAAATTTAAATATCGCAAATGCTATAGCGTCAACTTTCGAGGCACGATCGGTTTTTTAAGGCTTAAGGATAGATTCTAAGATAGAGGATTTAAAACAGCCTTAAGATGGCTTTGATGTTAGAACGCACAATATCATTACTTAGTCAAAGATGCACGAGGAAAAGTGAGAGATGTCATTAATTTTTTAAATCTGTGCAGCGCTGTGCAGTGCGCGAGCCTTAAATTTATAGAATACGAGCGCTTGAATCCGTAAATAGGATATTAAACCTGTTGCTCTCTTTCCTGTTAAAGAATATTAATCATTTAATCCTGGAAGTTGACTTTTATGGTAAAAATTTGGAAATTACGTTCAAAATTTATTACATTTGAGAAATCCGCTAGTTTATGAGCATCCGCTGACATGGTGGGGAATTAGGTGTGGCGGTTTAATTATGCGTAGTAACTCAGAAATTATTGTGTAAATTAGTGTGCCTTGGTCAGTTCATGATGTTGCTTGACTAACTTGTGAGGGTCTGTTATTTATATGAGGCGTTGGAATTTGCGTGTATTGTTAGGGTGAGAACTTCCAGTCGGTTGTGCGACGCAAACAGCTTTTTGAAAGAAAAAAACAGAAAATTTTAGAAATAAAGAGACAAAGTGAATGTAAGTATTTTTTGCTGCGGCGTTAGTGAGATTGCCCGAAAACCATGCAGCTTTCTCAAAATAAGCAATATATTAGCAATATCAGCAAAATTATAAATCGCAGAAGATCGTACAGATAAATGTTTTAACCAAAGCCTAGAATAGACAGAACAGCATGTAAAAAGTCCTTAAAAGCATTTTTAATTCATTCTCAGGCGAATGGTGCCGTATTGGAAGAACAATTTATTTTTGCGTTTAGAAACCTTTATCTCTAGCTTTCATGCAATTGGTGGTCTAAAGAACGCAGTAGTGCAATTTACAAAATACATAAGGTCAAAGATTATATAGGTGTAAAGATAGTGGATAGAGTTAGGCACGGTAAACGCAAAGTATTTGGTAAAGGGGTCGTTTCAGGGCTTGAATTTTCTTTTATGGGTATCATGATTTACAACATTCATGGCATAAAAAGTTATAAAAAATCGCACCAAACATGAATATTATTTGTTAGAGTAAAGTGAAACGAAACCTCAATGAGAAGAGCAGAGTTAAACACGCCGCAGGATATTTATTGATTAGATTAAAAGCTCGTCAAACCCAAGTCAAGAATTGCGCCGACGGAAAAAGGCCGGCACAAAACCATATTTGGGAAAACCTCTTTGTATCAACAATGGACTTGATGGTTGCAAGAAGAGCGTTTGTGCTAACTTCACTGTATCACTCAATGCGACGATACATCGGAATTTTGCATAGTACTTCGGTACCAAGTCACATGCCGAAGGCCTCAATAAGATATAGTAAACAGTATAAGAAACATTATAAACACGTTGGGTTGCAAGATCCCTTCATTCGAGCGACAAGTCGGTCGTATTATGAATTCCATCGTATGAAATTACGCAGTTGAGGTCAGTAATATCTGCAAAGATATGCAGATATTTGAACGGAGAGAATTAAGCCCAAGCGTTCCTTACATTAAATACCGACTTCCTATCGGATGATGGATATTAAACGCAGATCGTTCAGAAGGCCGAACTACTTGGGTCAATGCGCTTTTGAAGATTGTGTAGGTTTCAGAATCAAGGAGCTCTCTAAGTTATCCCAATCAGAAACTACAGCTAGAAGAACTAAGCTTTAAACTTTCTGGCACGTCGGTCATAGCTTGTGTAATCAAATGGTGTCCTGAGTCTGCATCTTATGCATCTAGTTAGGAACGAATAGAGCAAATATGAGGGTGTCATTTTTTATTAGTAATTTTCAAGAATAAAATTAGTCTTCTGTAACAGCGTCTTTTGGAAGTGTTTCTGATCCTGAGACTTCTTCGTCAAATTTTGCAGCTAAGACACCTTTGCAGGCACCAGATTTTGCTAGAGAGGCTTGTTTTTTTAGTTTTTAGTGGATTCTAATTTAGTAAGTGACAATGTCTCACGTGATGACTGACCGGCAACATTTCCATACTCTGAGAATGGTTCTAAACGACTTAAAATTTCTTATCTGGCAATATCTAGACACATAACTTGGAAGGCTACGCAGTAAGCAAACCCCTTTCAAAATTTGGTGACTAAATTGCTAATATTTCAAGTAAAGGACAATCGTAATCTAATATTAACCCTATGTGCCTAACTTCTTTCACCAGCTGCACTAAGGAAATATTAAACAGTTGTGGGGGATTGCCATCACGTATTTTTTTGTCGAAAAATTGTAACCATGTTTTTTTAGTGAAAGGTTTATGTTAGACAGATATGCGTCCGTACGAATATCCATATCAGGAAGAAGACTAGCTGTCGAGATAGACGTGCTGAGTATTTGTGTAAAACCTCAGCTTTTTCAGCTGCATTCACAACAAACACATCGTTCTCAATTAGGGTAGGTCCAACGGGAGTATCTATGTTCATGAAAATTTTAATAGTGGACCAATATTTGATAATAATTTATTATATTAATTTTTTCTAATTTCTAATAAGAGCGCTACTGAGCTCATATGCTGTTGTTTCCCATTTTGACCTGATAAGTGGCCTTGCATACGCAGGTTTTCCTTCCTATATTCGTAATACAGACATCCTCTACATTTTAAACTTGTCTAAGGACCTTCTCTTATTTAATTACTTAGTTTCCTTTTTTTCAACGACAGATGATTCCTTGCTTTGACCATTACTAATTAATAATGATAAAGTTCAAAGATATATTAAAAGCCGTTTTACTTGTTTGTACATGGCATTTATTTGTACATAATGTACATTTCTGCGCGTTAAGTACCATGGCATAGTCAAGGCGTTTTATCTACTGCTACAGTGCTATCTAAGCGAGATTCACTTATTTCAGCAATATCGATGCTGTGGCGACTCGAATAGTTGTGTACAAGAAAGACACGAAAAAATTATCAGTTGCAACACCGTATAAATTCCAGTCAGAAACCACCCAGTCTATGCACGGAGGGTCGTGGATTTGCTTCAAAACCTCCAGACTGCGGGAGTCTGAGCGATATGAAGGCTATAAGAAGTCGTATGGTTTAATTAAATGATAGGAGGAAAAATCCCATGTTCCCGAAAAAAAAGTCTACAGCAGACTCTGACGAAGATAGTCACTTGAGTTCAGGTTTGGTTGGGCGTGATGGTAACAGTTTAAGGTTCACGAAGCTAGAATCGCTCCGATATTGTTATCAAACGAGATCATCATTGCGATCAGGATCGGCATGCTTGATTAGCGCATTTTTATGGTGTAGTATGCGCTACAGAGATATGCATAGAAACCCAATGGAAATTACTTAGATTTTTCTAAAGTCGCCTTAAAAGTTACGTCTATGTGGAATCACATTTAGAATCTTTCTTTGAACTGCGTTTTGGCACAGAACTGGATTATCTACGTGCAAGATACCGTGCCCTAACAGAATCCACAGAAAACCATGTTGACATCGACATCAACAATAATATATAATACAACGTTAATATATTTAATATAATATAATAATAATTATATATAATTAAATAATATATAATTATACAATTATTAATAATATAATTATAATTAATTATATAATTATATAATTATATAATTATATAATATATATAATACAACATTAATTAATGCTAATGTTCTGCAAGTCTTGATTGACGGGTATGCAAATAAAGGAGAGATAGCTCATGTAATTACCTTTCTGTGTATCAAGCTCGCTTCTCTGCAATTTTATGAACTGTGCGGTACAAGTATTTATTTTTTATCCATTCTGTTTAGCGTTGGTGCTTGCTGCAGGTCTTGTGGCTGCTTTTATAGATAACGTTTATGCAGATACGAATGGTGAGTCACTGGACTGCTGACGCTTTGAGCATTTTTAATTTGATCATGAGCATCGTGGTACTCAAATCATCATTTAAAGGTTTTGGATTGTTATACATGGCTGTTAATGTGTGCGAAAAGTATGGAAAATTACTCAAACTTCATCTCAGTAAAATAACTGCACACTATCCCATCATTAGTAGCTGTGTGTTTAGCTAAATGTGCTGTTCCGAATTAAAGTTATTTTTATCCGTGTAATTACGAGATCTTTGTTTGCATTCGGCTGCAAAGTGCTATCCTTGATCTTCTCTTTTTTACAGATTTCAGAAGCTTGGTTCTTGGGCTTTTAGCTTTGATACTTACAGCTACCCTGTCTTTCTGGCAAGGAAGGTTGGACCGTGGTTCTAGTAAGTACTTGGTATTCCTACAACTGGATTTCAAAAATTATGGAATTTCCTTGCCGGCGGTTAAGCTAATGCGGACTGTGAAGCTGATATCAAGTGGCATTCTTAGTTTTACCTATAAGTTTTTTTTTCAATATTTGTGGGTGTTTGGTACATTTTTTTTCACTTCTTTTTTTTATATAGGTTTCATAGGTTTACCCACCTTGGTCATGTTGTTCCTGTTAGTTGTGCTAGTGGCTTACTATTGTCGAAAATGGTGGAATCGTACTGGTGAGTCCTTTGGTATACTATGAGCTTGGCTAACAAACATGTTTTCCCTTGTTTTCACCCGGCGAGGGAGTTACTAAGTCCGCCGAAAGCTTAAAATGCCCTACGTATAACAAAGGAACCCCATTTGTGACTCGCTACAGACGTCATTTGGTCCGAGGTTCTTCTTCTGGAATGGGATAAAGTAGTAACTTTCGAAGCTTTTTGAAGATCGGTGGTGGTAACGGGTAGATCACGA
>QQSS02180852.1:0-14319 GCA_003687565.2 Craspedacusta sowerbii
TATATATATTAAATTATGTATCATATTTTTATAATAATATTATATTGTCAGAAACGGTTAACCCAGCAGATTTGTTGACTGTTCGAATGGATGTTATTCACTATATTCAAATATTTGTCACGCACAAATATTCACCGTATATCTCACGGACAAATGTTCATTACCTTACAAAGAAAGTACTTCCACGAAAAGCCGCGATACGTGCATCAAGCCCGTCGGAGTGCCATAGGTGCCTTAGTACAGCTGCTGTAAACTCAGATTTCTTTGCGATAGTGCGCTTTCCTTGCTGTTGTCCGCAGCTATTTAGTAGGTTCTCGTGGTGAGCATTTTTTAACGGAGAAGAAGCAAGTACATTTTAAACCTATCCTCGGTTTTGCGACGATGTGTCTAGCTTTGCGTCGACCGCATAACCGTCGCTGCTTTGTATTTGAGAGCAGTTTCTTAGATGTAGAGTTACGTTGGCGGGAATTTCGTACAGCATTGCGGGACGTCTTCTTCACATATTATAGCTAGGCTACTACCACCGTCCTTATGAGAAAAGCAACTCCCTAAACTGCACATAGAAAAACTGAAAGTTCTTTGCTTTGGTTCACTTTGCAGTTTCTTTGTGCAAAGCGAGGAGTTTTGTGAATGAAAAAGAAGTTAATTACTATTTTGTTCAGTTATGTGCTACAATTTTACACGAAATGAACTTGTTTCTAGTCGTTTTGTTTAGATCTAAATCCTGTAACTTGATTCTTATTATAAGAACAAGGAGAAAAGGCGTGCCGTCACTTTTGAACTGAGTTAATTACATTCTTCTGTGTCACGTATGCTATCTAATTTTAGACGCAAGTATGAAGATTTTTGTCAAAATACTTGGATCGGAAGAAATTAGCATAGAGGTGAGCATTTGACAACTTCAATTTGTACATTGGAAGGCTTCAATTCAGACATATATTTTATTAGGCAGATGTTTTAAGCATATTTAAGTATTGTTATTAATATTGGTATTTCGCAAATATCTGCCTGATTTCACTGGGATCAGGAATTTTCAGCTTTCTGTAAGAATGGTAGACTGCCATGCAACTGTGATGCTACCAAAAATATCCACCCTACATGAATTAATTTCCTGAAGCTACTGTTTTGTGGCTGTTTCTGGACTTATTTGTCATGCTTCAATAAGTAGCTCTATTGTATTTGGTTTGGAAATGTCTTAGGTGAGAGTCTTTCCAAAAACTCAAAGCATTAGAACATATGATGAATCAGAGTAAAACTTTGCTGCTATTGTAGCCTAATTATGCTGTGAACTTGGGAATTTGTTTGAAAGAGGCCTAGTAAGATAAATAGTTTCAAGCTTTTTAGTTTAAAGTTAAAGACTTAAGTCTTAAGCAATTTTTTCTCTGCCACAATTAAAGCATATTGTGTTAGGAATGCTTTGCCCTTGTATTGGGAGGCCATTACAATGTTGGTGAGTCAGCAATAAACTTTATACCTACCATCTTGCATAAATGTAAGAATAAGCGTGTTGGAGATTTTTGGTCCACTGTTATCTCTGATCGTTGAAGGAGAATCATTTCATTCTCTATCAAAGTTGCAGGTTGTTGTGAAGTCCCTGCTACATATGTAATGAGCCAAGGCTCTCAGGTAATTAGCTGGTTCAGTGAGAGTGATGGTGCCAATTACTTCTAATTGAAAGTGATGGGTTGAGATGCAAAGAGATTTGTTTTCTGTTGGAAAGGAGGTTCTGCAAAGCTTCTTTTAGCTTTGGAAAAGTAAACGTATGGTGGACTTAATGTTAAGCAAAACTGCATAAAATAACATGTGTTGTATCATCTAGTAAACTTAAAATTTATGTGTGTGTTGTGATTGGAAAATAGGTAGTTTGCATTAATGAAGGTTGTGCTATTAGAGCTACTACTAATGTGATGCCGAATTTAGTGCCACCTTACTTTAAGTATTGCTTGAATTGCTTTGACCACCAATTCCAAAGGTTTAGACATTTCCTGCCATATCCTGTTATGGCATACATTGTTCTGTGCTTCCGTCTAAAGAAATTGAACTTTAACATCAATTAAATCTAGAAACATGCAATTCAGTTCACATTTCGAAGTAAAATCTCAGTTGCATTAAGAACTTCATGAAAATGTTATGAGTCAGAAACAAAATATCCTTAAGTGGCCTCAGCTTTGCGAGTAAGATAACCAGGAAGTCTTGATGTGAGAAAAGGATATTCATTAATTCTGCTGTATCAGCATGGCCAGCAAAGATGTCATACTGGCTTCTTCCTAGCTGAGTAGACCATAGCAAAGCTGGAGCATTACATTTTGCTGATCGTTTCAAATAACTTCAGCTTTACAGACTCTACCTAATAAAAAGTTCCTTTAAAAGTTGAGTTAGTAAAGAGTAGGATTTAATGTCAGCAATACGTTATCATGTCTCATCAATGCCTTTTTATTTTAGTCATGGAGCTAAAGCTTAAGGGTTTTTTGCCTGATGTATGCTTATCTTGGAATGGAAATTCATTTATTGTCCTTAGTGCACTTTAGCTACATCTAAAAATGCAAAATGTGCCCTCTAGCATATTCTTAATAGAAGCATCCTATGCTTAGTTTCTATGGTGAGAGCCGCAGATGGTTAATGGTTTCAATCGCAGCTACAGTGCCACGATAAAATATGCAAGAAGCGACCGTGTCTTTGATGTTTGCCTTGTTATTGTCAACGTTTGCACATGAAGCGTGTTTTTCTTTTCTGGATATGATCTCTGCTACGAGTTATCAATCCCATTACTATGGTAGGTTGACCCTGAGGCCAGTATTTTATACGGAAAGGGACTGTTATACAAACGAAGAGGCATTCCTGTGGATGAGCAAAAGTGGGTTTTTAAAGGAAAGACATTAGCTGGTATGGTAATTAATATATGCGTGGTAGTATGACTTATCCTTGACATCATTTATTCAAAAATTTTAATCTCAAGCTCTTGAATTAAAGTGCGTTCTTGTTTCAGCTTGTTTGTTTTCAGATTAATGGATGTGTATTTGCGAATGTTTCATGGACAACTCAGAGCCTCAGAATTCCTTCCAGTATTAAAATTTTTCAAATTATATCATATTGTTCTGTGAATTTTCCTTATTGGGCTTTCTAGTAAAGCTATTTGGAATCGAGTTATTCTCTTTATATGGAAGTTAAATTTCTTTATTTAAAATGGTCTTGGTTTGCGGTAATCTCTTTAAGATACGAAGAGCTTGTCAGAATGTGGAATTACTAACGGATGCAAGCTTCATTTGTTGGTCAACAAGGCGACATCCCGAGGCGACGCTTTGACATCTCCTGCCTCTGTTTCTTCGTCGGATGTTGATCCTGATAAATTCTGGGAATCGCTGGAAGCATTGCTGATCAAGCATTACAAGCCAGAACATGTGCCCCAGATTCTGCAGCAGTTTAAGATGGTAAGCACTTTTGGTGCAGGTTTATGCCACTTTTTGTTCTTTGGTGCTAGGGGCTGTTCGTTGAAAGTTCTAACTCAGGTTTCCTTCTGGGTGAAGTGATGAGGAAGTTTTTCGACTGGAGAGCATTGCATGCATCAATTTCTTGTACCTGTACCTGCCATTTCTAGTTTTTTTGAATGCATGTTGTTAACATTGATCGCCATAATTTATGAGTCGCGCATTTATTGATTTAAAAAAGTGAAGCCAGCGGCTACCAGCTTGGTTTGACCACCTTAGAGAAGCTTTTAGATGGATCTAATGATAAGCTTGTGGAGATTTCTGTGTCCTGCGCGCCTGAGAGATTGGTAGAACACAGGAAGAATCCAACATTTTAACGTTCTAAATTGGATCTCTGCTTGATCGGAAATCTGTGAAAGTCTCGTTTCCTGCGACGTGGTATCAATGTTTGACCGAATGTGAGCCATGCAAGTGCTGTGACATGTGGTCAGATATTGACTAAGTCCGTTAGATGTCTATCGTTTCGGAAATCGTGTTTGACGAAGGTAAATTCTAGCTTCGTATCTTCTGGGCTTGCTGTTCCTGCTTGCTCCTACAATTGTTATCATGATACTACCTTGTGTTAGCCATTTCCACAGTACGGTGGCCTGGTTAAGTTGCTACCGATCCACTTCAGCCAAGAGTGATTTTAAAACGGACGGCGTTTAAAAAGCGTTTTACGTTCACAAGCCATTTATTCAAAAAAAAAAAAGGTTGAGGAAAAGATGCCATAAGCTTGCCTCATATGCAATATAGATGAAGCAGTAGTCTTACTTTATGTGTGCGTTTTACTGGGATGCCGATACTGCTAATTTTAATCCATTCAACCCGAACAAGTCGAGTAACGGAGAACGATTTGAATTCTTAATTTTTGTCAATATTTTTTTATCTTGTTATCAACAAGTTTCTGTGCTCAACTATAAGGATCTTTAAATAAACCTGAAAACTCCGTTGTAAGAATGATAGTGAATATCATGGTACTGTGGTACCAAAAGGCGCTGGTGCGTCTGAACCCAAGCTTTATTCCGTTGTTAGAGCAGAAAGTTTGATGTACTTGTTAATGGTTGAACGAAATCATCGTGGGCGATTCTTCTCAATTAGCACTTTCCAACATCGTTCCAAAATTTACGATAATTGTAATCTATGAATTACTACATATGATATATCAACGTAGTGCTGACAATGTCTTATTTAGCCTTTCTTCGCAACGAGCTGAGAGAATTGCTTTTCTCGTAAAAAATTTTCTTGCATTTCTGTTAGAAAGTTGCTTCTCTTCCTAAGCCACTGTTTGATTTTGTCGTTCTTTTTTTTCGGTAACTTTGCAATCTCTGCACGTCTCGGCTAAGCTACACATTGGGTTTCTGAGTCACTTGATGTTATCAGTGCAGTAAATAGTAAAATGCAAAGCCTTGTGGTGGTTTCAAGAGCTGGTGGCGGGATTCATCTTTTAGTTGGAGCCTTTGGTCTCACTTTCTTCTGAAGAAAATGAATTGATGTTATTGATTCACATTCAAAACAAGAATAGTTTTGTGCCTCAACATGCTTCGCGAGTCGAAGCGTTTTAGGACTATCTTTAGTTTCCATGAAAATCAAACAGTTGGCAACGTAAATTAACATAAAGTATCTAGCATGAGCTATTAGCATTGGCAATAAACATGATGTAATTTCGCATAGATATTTAAGATTTTCAACTGGATGTTCCTCATAAATGCAGATGCGAGTAGTCAATCTCGGGTTTTTACGCTTTGGTTATATTCTGATAAGTTAAAGATGTAACTCTCGTTGGATCAGCGTCTTGTCTTTAGTCAACTGTTTGATCAGTTCGATGCATAATCGCATGGGAGAATACCGAAATCGCGTCACTGATACTTCTCATCGTTCCAGTTCTCGCAATAAACCGAATAGCCAAATTATTCACAGGCAAATAGCCGCCCCCTCATCGCTTGGCTTGACTTATTTTTCGCGGGGAAAATCATAACTAAGCAATCCAGGTATTATGGAGATCGTTGCTTGTGAAAGGCTGGGCCTTTTTTTTTTTTGTGGGGATCGTTTTTCATCCGCCTTTAGTTTTCGTGTTACTTTGTTCAGTGCTCGCACCCCTCCCGTGAAAATTAACGTGGTTTGAGTACATTAGCACTGTGATTGCGTGAACATGTCTTTGAATTAGGATGCTTAGGAGATTCGTCAGCGCTTGCTTGTCACGTTATATGTGATTGGTAGATGTCACATATAGTATGCCGATAAATTGTGAATTTCCTTTAGGATTACGACCGGATTGTATACACGATGAGCTTGGATGACATGGAGCGCGTGGCTGCGCGGATTTGCAAGATGCACTGCGCGTGACTCCCTCTGCGCATGCGCGTTAGTGCATCGACGAAACGCCTTTCCAGGGCCAGCGACTGTGCTGCGATCTGGACAGCATTATTTCTTGTCGATGGTTTAAATTAGGGGTCTCCCAGTTTTTCAGCCCGGGGGCCGCGTTAGCGGACGTACTGCAGGTTTTTTTTTTTGGGGGGGGGGGGCGAGGTGGGTCCGGATATAGGGACACGGTCAAATAAAGTAGAACCAAAACAGATGCTATTTTATCTGCGTACTTGATCCACCCGCACCTGATGTGGGTTTGTGGAACTAAAGCATTATTCCGGAAATTAGTTCGCCTCTCAGAAGCGTGACATTCGGCGTACCATAACTTTCCTTGCTAGCCTTCACATTGATCAAGGCATCCACGGGCCGGAGTAATAGGCCTCGCGGGCCGTAGTTTGGAGGCCCCTGGTTTAAATGAGACTCGCCAAGCCTGTTCCCTGTCCACCCATCAATCTCATCTAGTTGAAAGCCCTATGTGAAGTGGTGGATGTGGTGGTCGCATCGTACACAGCGATCGACTGTGATTGCAAAGCATGTCGAAACCAGGCGCGTGTAGCCCGGCCTGTTTTAGAATGAGGTATCCGAGGTAAAATTCTGCTTTGAGGGGTAGCAATTGTTTGCTATTTCGTCGCAGATCCGTTTATCAGTCTGTCAAAATATTCACTATTTTTTAGTATATGTGCTGTTGGAAAGATCTTTGCGGACTGAGAGACAAATTTTTGTTCGGTTTAAATGTTTAGCTTGAAGCCAGCGACTGAATGAATTCTTAGTGTTTACCGCTAGCTCCAGTTATTCTTTTCTCAGGCTTTGTTATTTGTTTGTGTGTTACATTTTTTTAAAGATTACGTTTACCGACTTTTAATCGGCATCATGCATTCAAGTACTGTGCGTAGTTTCCTGTATTGACTAACCCGGAGGGTTATGTTGATCTTGGCTGCTCACTCCAAGCCAATTGTTTTTTTGTTTTTTTTGCTGAATACCCCCATACTCGCGAGCTATCGCTTGCGAGAGACAGCTACAAATGCGAGATTACTCGACAATCGTGTAGCTTCGTTTTCTTCCTGTTGTCTTTTGAATATCTGTATGTTTCGACAGTCACATCCACCGTGTATGTATGCTCTGTGCCGCTTTCACAAAATGTTTTTTTTTTGTCGCTGTCGTTAAGGTCTTTGTCTTGTAATTGTTAATTTCTATATTTTCAAGATAGAGTGATTTAACTTCCATCTTTAAGAGTACCGAAGGTCAAGCGTGGTATTCAGAAAGCGCTGCGGTTTTTACGAGGGCCTATGCACGACAATGTACGTAGTCACCCGTTTCACATGTATGCCTCAGCACCACTAGAGAACGAACCTCTCCTACTCTAAAAACCACGTTCTTTAGAGCAGCAAGAGAAGTCTTTACCTGAAGACAGGGTTCGTGGTAGCTCCGACGAATACCCAGGCCAGATGCTGACGCAAGTGCATTTAGCTATTGGTTAGAATCACGTCCAGAGAAATCTTATAAGTCTCTGACCATCAGCACCGATTGTTGTCGGCTGGTGTTAGAAATGAATATCATAAACTTTCATACTAGTTATTCAATGGCAGCAATGGACATCATCAACTTTATAGACCCTTGTGTAGTTTGCGGACCCAACAAGATTCCTACTAAAGAATGAAGATCAGAGATGAAGAGAACGTTTTCACCAGGATTTTCAGTGAAGGAGCAGCGATAGCGAGGGAAATATAGTCCAGCTATGATGGCTGATTTCTCTTGTCTTCTGCAGAGGGAGAGCAGTTCCGCACACAAAAAGTAAGTCAAGAACTAGTCGCCAATTTTCCCACTTCAGCAAGAAAACATCAAGACAATGACTAGAGAATTAGGTGAAAGAAACCTTAACTTTCTGAGTAAAGCTTTGTCATTGCAATATTACATAGTAGGACTAAATTTTCAGACTGGATTAACTTCACTTCTGGACGTGCTAGAGACATTCCAAAGGTATCCCTGTAATCAGAACATTGCATATAACAAAAGACACTCGTTTGCTCAAGTTACAGAATTTTTTTTTGGTGCAGTGTTCTCGTCTTCTGAACTATCTTAATTGAGTCGTCCTAGGAAATATCTTCTCATGCTGATAGTGACCAGAGCGCACTACTAAACGCGGAGGGGTATTTTACTTCGGAAAGACCCATACCTACACGAATAAGAGAAAATTGGCTATAGCTTTTTGAATTATCAAGTTCCGAAACTTTGAATGGGGGCGTTCTAAGAAGTATCTTGTCGTGCAAGTTTGGAAACAAACCATGTACCGTGCTTGCTTACCCAATGTCGTCTCGATGACTCGCTCATTTGCTTTCAAGAAAGGCTGCTTTGCGAGCTTTGAGCTCTTTCTGCTGTGAACATCCGACATTCTTGCGCTGCTTACCAACTCGCTCTGGCGTGTAAACTGGGAATGTCGGTAGCAGATAGTTTCGAGATTGATATTGTGTGGGAGTGGAGGGGAGTACGGACGAAAGGCGAGTCGAAATAGCGTATACTCGCTCAGGAAAGCGTGGCCGGCCTGCATGAAAACGCTCAGGAATAACTCTAACGTGGTTGCAAATTGGCAGCGGACATTGGAACAATACCAAACAGGGAGTTGAGCTCCTCGAAAGGGGAACTTAAAAAAAAAATTAAGAACAGAAACACGGTAGAGCACTGCACAGCGAAACTTTTTTTTGGGAGTGTTTTCTACATGAAAGGAACAAATCGAAGGGTAGCACCTAGAAAAAAAAAAAACTTTTTTTTACTCAAAGAAGCTCCACCCTATTGAACACTGCACAACGAGTTTCACAGGTCCACAAGAATTACTGGTAAGAACAAGCACGAAAGATACATCTCATACATCACCGCATTTGGCTAGAAAACTTCCAAACTTTTCACAGGCGAGCTGTAGCACACTAGCAGATAAGCGAGAAAAAAAAACAAAACAAAATTACATGGTGACTAAACACGAGCCTTACGTAGAACAAACACCCATACGATCACCATCCCAAACTATACAGCAAAACTCCAAATAAAAAGGAAATGCAAAACGCAAATAATAAAAACTAAAAAGCCGAACGCAAAAAAAAAAAAATTACTTCGTAATTAAAAGGGAACAACAATCAGGTGCAATAAACGTGACAAAAAAAAGTATAATTACATTGCAACCTACAAGCGGAACACCAGGTGATAAATAAGACAAAAAGCAAAACCTCATTAACAAAGCCTACGCTACACGAGTCAAAACAATCATATCTGATGCGGGAGGAAAAGATATGAATATTATAATTCACGATCAGATCGGGATCGGCGACTGAGTATGGTGAATGCGCAGAATTTTCTTCGTTGCGCACCACACACACGCACACACACTCGCGCAAGCTCACACGAGCACAAAACCAAACATACGAAAAAATTCTTTACATCTTCGCTAGACGATGCCTAATACTGCAGAGCCCAGATAAGCAACAATGACACGTACCAGAACCACAACCGAGTTCCATGTAACTACAACACGGGCAAACACGAGCGCTGACGTCACCCTTCATATCGTATCAACAAACGCAAAACAAACAAAACAAAACAAAACAAAAAAGTTGGCGAAATAAATACTCGCATTGAGCGCAAAAAAAATTACCAACACCATGGCGATAATAGTCAGCCCAACCAAACAATATTTAATCCAGAGAGAACTACAGCGTAAAAAAAACCCACAACAGTTTAGCATTAGAAGTTTGAGAACTAAGTTGCCTCAAACCGTCTGGCTTCAAAGTCAGACAAACACGTAGAAAACTGCGTGCCATTATTTGGAAGACGAGGCAAAGAGGCCAACTTCATCAAAAAAAAAAAAAGCCAGACAAAGCACCGGCGCAGCGTATAAACAGAATCCTTATGGAAACCCAACCCAAGGCTTAACCAATGACCATCACAAAATAAATCAGCTTTTTTAATAACAAGACTGACCGATCCGGTCAAGGAGGTAGTTTAAGAGCCATCAGCAACCAGGCTTAAGTCGTCGGGAAACGGGTTCACGCCGGAGGTGAACGCGCTGTCGCTTCGACCGAGGAGAAACAGTCGTCTGTGGCAACACCCCGTAGGTAATAAATAAACAACTTTGTCGGCGAACGCGTCATAAATATCAGACCTTCCGCCGTCGGATGTGTTCGGATGCACCGCATCTTCTCAGCTGAACGAAAAATACGGGACGAAACGTACGTAAGGCTAGCCCTTTGATTACTTACAAGGGATTCTTTTCGTGCACAACGGAGATGGCAATGCTCAAGTGATTTGGGGGCTGGCTGCTAAAACTGCGACAATCTCGTGCAATTGTTCCCTTGAGAGCTTATGTTCTCGCGAGACAGTGCACTCGAGGTCTCCAGGGGTTTCGAGTTCTCAATGAAACTCCAAGCAGTTGCTTGGCCAGATAAGACTCCAACTTAAGGTCTCTGACGAGTCCCTTGGCCGGGACGACATGTACGAAAGGCTAACCATTTGAATGAACAATAACAAAAGAATATCAAAAAGCGAAAGACGCTGACGGGTGCATTCCAAACAAAGGCCTTCAGAGGCACAAAGGGTGAGGTATGCATCGGCTACATGTCACACCTGCAACATACCGAACTCTAGCGAAAAAAGAAACCCACCTCGCTCTATATCTATACATAATAACTTACATGTATAAAACTCGCAGGTATATTTAAAACCTTTGCTTGTTCTATTAATTAGTCACGGTTGTTAAACTCACTGTATCCACGAGACACCTGTTTTGTCTTGGGCCGAAGCATTCATAGGTCAGCAAATTTCTGCTGGGAAGGTCCTGTGCATGCTTAACTTACATGCGTACGACTTGGGCTAAGATATCTTCATCAGGGCAAATCCTAATGATATCCGCCACACCCTTTTACGCCCGGCCGTAGACAGGCAGAGGGCTGGCCTCTAATTTAGCATAGAACATTGATAAATTAGAAAAACGTACTTCCAAGTGTGCCCACCTTACAATTCGTCGTCGTCGTCATCAGAGTGAGTCTTGAGAGAGTCTAGGTTGATCGATTCGAACTCGGTGAAGTTCTCTCGCTTCTGCGAAGAAGAAAGCAAACAGAATACACAACAATCATCCGATGGGTCACAGAACAGCTATCCGATCGGGCATAAACGATAATCATGCGGTGAGTCATAAACTATGGAGAACACAGCAACAACATCAACAGCCAAACGATTTATAAGATAGGAACGCAGACAGTAGAAGCAGTTGACGCTTACCTTGTTTCCCGTAATGCCTTTCAATCTATCCATAATGCGCCTGCTATTATTCTTGCCTTTGACAGCGACAAACTAGAACAATTGGGGACGCCAGTCAAGTGCACCCATTCTATACGCCAAGCAGAAACATCTGGGCTTTACTGCACAAGCAGATGGGAAAACAGGACTCACGATGGCGCGATGAACTAATGCTTGGTTCAAACGTCGCACTCGCGCCGCGTCGAATGCAATTCCATTAAATTCGAATGAAGCTCGACAAGCTCTGCCGAGCTTCGAATTAAATGATTAAGTTCGACGCGGCAGAAGTGCGACGTTTGATCCGAGCATAAAATCCAGGTGAAGCATAATGCTTGGTTCACAAGTCGAACTTCTGCAGCGTCGAATTCAGTGATTTAAATTCGACGCGGCTGAAGCGCGACGTTTGAATCAGTTCAGGGCGACACTTAAATTACGTGCGCCAATGAAGCCCAGCTCGGCTAGATCTGTCGAGCATCAGTCGAATTTAATGGAATTACTTCGACGCGACAACAGTGCGACGTTCGAAGCAAGCATCAGCTGCCGATGACCCGACAAGTCGGAAGACATACCTCCTCGTCCTCATCGTCCTGGCCTTCTTCTTGACCGCACTGATCAACCGGTGGAAGCTCTCCGTCCTTGGAATGGCTCGCGTCTATCAAACGGCTGTACTTGTACGTCAGCCTAAACGAAGAGATCGAGACACTTCTTCGCAAACAAGTGGAAGCAGAAATAAAGCCCGCGTCTCGCTGGCGTCAGGCATGCTGAACATCCTGCCATGGTAACACTGATTTAGAAGTTCCGCGATAAACCGTTGGTTGAGAGCTGCCAAAACTTGCGGCGTTTGGCTAGTATGCCAAGTTACGAAGCTTAAAAAAACTGCAACAAATACCGCTGCTTAAAAAGCTCCACAAGCGGCTCGCCTGCCAACTTCTGTGCGAAATTCTTTTGGATGGGGCAGACATGTATGCCTAGGTAGAATGCGTAGAATGTCTCCGTGCTTCGCCGTGCTCTGGCTTGCGTTTATATCGAAGTCACCGTCACTGCTCCATCCCAATCCGATGGGAATATTGTAATCCGCTCGGAATATTGTAATCCGATCGGAACATTGTAATCCGATCGGAATATTGTAATCCGATCAGAACATTGCAATCCAAGAAAAGCATTGGGCAGCACTCGTCACCGTTCTGTTAGACCTGAGGCGGCTGCGCCGGATGGTGGTCGGCTAAGGTCGAGACAAACTGTATGCCACAGGCCATGATTGTTAACGCATTAAATCCAACAAGGCTTCGACTTACTTTCGATTCCGGTAGATCAGGAAGAGAACAATCAAGGCCAGGAAGATGGCTCCCACAAAGAAGACAAGAATCGCCAGCTGAAAAGGCACGAAACGCAGAGATTAGCATTGACAAACGACGAAACGCTGAGATTAGCACCAACGAAAGCACGAAAGGCAGTTATCAGTACTGACAAACAAAACAACTATCGCAGGCTGAAGAGCACGAACCGCGGATAACCGAACTAGCAAAAGGACGAAACGCAGTTATCAACTCTGAAATACAAAACTAGAATAAATAAAATAATATAAAATGACTACGCCAATGCTTTTACGCTGTGCAGGTCGCAGTACGCCAAGAGTTCAACTGCGATGTTCTGCGAGTTCTACTGAGATGCTAGAGAACTCGAACAAACTAAAGCCTCCTTCCGAACACGATATGACATCGATGAATTCGAAATGCAGCTCCCGGTAATCCAGGAGAGCTACTCCCTGACGGGTCCTAACCGCGTAATGCCCAGTTCATACTTCTACGCGTTGGAAGCGAGACAACGTGGATGAGAGGAGGAAGGCAGCGTCTAGCGTAAAAGATAAACTAAATCCATCTCAAGCGTTTCTCATCCGTTTATAATGTTCTCCCACGCCACGCGCTTGCCAGCGGTTGCCAACGTAATGCGTTGGCATTCCTAATGGGAGTCACGACGTTCGCGGACATTCCAGTGGGGGGTTAAGTGCTCCGCGCACATACCACAGCAAAGAAGTGAGATAAAATTGCGTCATGCGTAAAGCGTCTCCGAAGTATGAATCAGGCTTTAAGCTGTTGAACAGATATCAGCATCGGCAGGTTTTCCGCACGAAGACCCCACTACTTTGCACGCCCAATTCATACTTCGGAGACGCTTTACGCATGAGGCAATATTTATCTTTCTTGCGTGCTAATTGTACGCTCCGGTAAGTCTTACTTACAGGTGCTAGTATTATTAGTATTATTAGTATTATTAATATTATTATTATTAATATATTATTATTATTATTATTATATATATTATTATTATTATATCATTATTAATATATACTATTTATTATTATTAGTATTAGTAGTATTATTACTAGTATTATTTGGCAGCAAGCGGAATCCTGGTCCTTTGTCCTAGCCTAAGCTTATCTATCGCATCGATCTGGCAGGGATCAGTCTGCGTTTTATGCGTCCTGCCACACACGGTTGGTTTATGCGTGAAGACCTTGCTCCAAAATTTGCATTATGCTTTATTTTCTTATTGATCCTTATTTGATTTGTAACGATTTTGTACAATTCATGTCATTTCATGTACAATGCTATATTGTAAAAAAATAAAATAATTCCCAGGCGTTTGTCAAAAATGCTAATGTAATATAGTCAAGAGCAGTACATGCCTCAACTAGAATATCGACATACATACGTACGCAATATGACAACTAGAACATCACTGGCAAACGCCATATGAGAGTTCGATGATACGTCATGAAAAATGCGTAATAGGGATCTAACTTACCTTGAAGTCGAGTATATTTTTCTCGAAGATTGTGCACTCTTTATCAACATCGTCTGGCTTAGATATGTCCTTTTCGAAGCAAACACTGGAAATGCAATCGCAAGAACAATTTCACTGAAAGCCGCATGATACACAGTTTGAGACAGTTATAAAGCGAGATTGATCATTGTCCCAACTAAACAACGATGAAACAACTATAGCGATACGGAAACGAAAAGAAACAAAGTAACGGTTAAAAACAAGACCAAACCGAAGAAAACTAACTGGGGTTGTTTCCAGAGGTAGTGAATCTTCTTTCGCCCATTCTGCAATATCGCAGATACAAGGAACATTTTGAGCATGACCAATAATATACGCGGTGGCAGATTAAAAACAAACAGACTTATATATATATATATATATA
>QQSS02180863.1:0-14308 GCA_003687565.2 Craspedacusta sowerbii
GTATACGATTACTTTGCTACTACTTTTGGAACCATTGAAGACAACTCGCGTTGCCAAAATGAAATTCGAGAGAAGTATGGTCTAAGTAACAACAAACAAGTGAAGGGAGACCTTAAGAGGGTTAAAGCCGAAAACAAGGACTATGAAACAATGAGTTATTTGGCAAAGCTTCTCCGTGAGAAGATCAGTAAAAAAAATCTCTAAGGAGGGCTATTCACAATTCGATCATGATAAGGAGATCAAAAAAAGCTTCTGGGGCTACTGTAAAAGATTCTAAGAATATAGTAAGCGAGTAATCCCAACATTTTCTAACCAAGCCAGCGAATTATTCTTCTTCAAAGGCATCCGCAACATTACGGCCTGAGCTCCCTTAGCAGTTCAACCGTAGATTCCGCTACTTCAGAAACCACAGACGAGCTTCAGTTTAAAGCCACCTTCGTATAAATAAATGTTCCAAATTGCAAGCAAGATGAAATCAACTGGTTCTCCTTGCGCTCTTGATCAAATTTCTTTAATTGCCTTCAAACGTTGCCCCCATCTACGCAGCTACATAACGGCAGTGTGGGCTGTTGTCTGTTCAACAAAACGTATAATCTCTTCGTGGCGTAAAGCAATAACCATTCTTTTTTATAAGCAAGGCGATTCTCGAAACCGGAAAACATTCGTCCAATTACACTTGAACCGGTATTCCTTAAGATATTTACATCGTTAATACGGAATCGAATTTATTCTTTTCTGATTGAGAATCAGTACACGGAGAGCTACATTCAAAAAAGCTTTATTCCGGGTATGAGTGGAACCTCTGAACACATTCATTCAATGTCATACATCATCAACTATGCACGCTTAAAACAAGGAAGTGTTGTAATCACTCTGTTGGACCTAAAGAATGCATTCGGTGAAGTAAACCACGATCTAATTGACTGCATACTCGAATAACATCACGTCCCTAAAGAGGTGGCCTCGATTACCGCGACTTATACTCAGCCTTTGGAATAGCAATTGCAACAAACTCTTTTATAAAGGGATCCATTCCGGTTCGCAAAGGAGTACTTGAGGGAGATTGTCTCAGCCCCCTATATTTAACATGATTATGCATACGTTTATAGCGTACATGAAGTCTCCCCCTTTCGACCAGTTTGGATTCAAGTTTTCGAGCCTGTTCTCCCACCGGCACTGGTTTCAATTCGCTGATGACGCAGCTGCTGTGAGCTCCGGCGAGTCCGAAAATCAGATTCTTCTAAATGCCTTCTCGCGGTGGTGTGCGTGGAGCAGGATAATTATCAGAGTGGACAAATGCCACAACTTCTGAACTCGCAAACAGGGAAGCGCTTCAAAGCAACTCAAGCCTAATCTTTTCATTATCAACCGAAAAGTGAACTCCGTTAACATCGGAGAATCATTTCCTTACCTTGGTCGACATTTTGACTTCGATGTCAGAAACAAATCATAAACAAAAGTTAACTGAGTCCTTCACAACTCTGATGGACCGCGTGAACAGGGTTCCACTTCATCCGCGCTTCAAGGTACTCATATATCAATCCTTCATACTATCTAAAATCAGTTGGGACTTGACAGTTTCTGACATAACTGAATCATGGGTCAGGACAACAAGGCAAGGAACTATATGCAACTATGGCTAAACTTGCCAATTAGTTGCACCCTCAGCGCAGTAACCCTCATGCGTAATAAGTACGGCCTCGGTTTTTACCTTGTATCTTCTCGATTTCTGCAATATAAAGTGGTAGGTGTATTAAACTTTCCAAGAATCTAGACGTCATTTCGATTCACAGCAGCACGATTTACGGCAAGAACATCCGCCTGGATAGCTATACATCGGCCAAAGCAGTTATACATATACAGTTATAGTTATAAATTCGCAAGAACTCTGAGAGCCGCCGTCTTTCAAAACTAACGACCCAGTCGCTAGTCATGAAGTCAATATGGGACCAAGGTCTCTCTACATATGCAAAGTACTGGTCGTCAGTCTGCGGAAACATGCCGAGGTCTATTTATAATTTCGCCGTTTGTTACTTAAACAACAGTCTCTCCAACCGTAACAACACTCATAAATGGGGTAGCGTTCCTAGTCCAAATCGCCTCCATTGCCAAACTCCCCAAACTCTGGGACACGTTGTCGGAGGATGTAAGCAAGCAGTCAAGGATGGAAAATTTTACTGGAGACATGACTCCGTTCTCCTTAACTTCACGAAGGCCATAACCTCGATTCCCAACGTGAGAGTGTATAGTGACCTCAAGGAAAGTGAGCTCTTCATGTCCCCAAGTGTAGTGAGTGGGTAAATACTAAGACCAGACCTAATTGATATAACGGGATCACATATGCTCATTATGGAGTTGAAAATTGCGTTCGAAACGAACATTTCTAAAAATGCCGACAGATAGCAGCGGCACTAACACGACCTAATTGAAAACATATCTATGGGTGCCAGTGGTGTTCTTTGCAACCATTCAAACGAGATCATGGAATGGCTGCAAGAAGTTGGACTAACAGAGCGAGATGCTATATACACACTGACGAAAATCATGAACTTGTGCCTACGCTCCACCTACATCTTGTTCTGCAAAGAGATGAGGAAATTGTAATACCAAACATTTTATACTGGTGAACGCTGTTTCAGCAACTCTTTCATGCCTGCTTGCAGCGAGTGGCAGTGATTATAGAAATTCGCTTTGCATGTGAAAGTTTGTTTAGAAAATATATAGTTGAAGTTTGAAAAAAATTATTATTATAAGCTTTTTTAGCTGATACGCTTAAAAATATGATATCCTCGGTCCAAACTCAATCAGACGCAGATCTAAGATTCGGATGATTGTGCATTTAAGTATGCTGACCATTGGTGCTGACGGGGGCATCAGTACGTTACTCTAGAACTTGAACCCTGTTATGTACCCCAGGAATTGCAGGCAGCGCCGCGTCTTTAGCAGCAAGCAGCTGCTGGAACTGCAATATTTAAGCTGCAGGGACGCAAACTACTAATGTGCCTTGAAATTTCTCATGGTTATTGTTATCGTTGCAGAAAATTTTTTTCAAATATCCGGACGACCATATACGGCAGATTAACGAAACTTCAATAGATTACGCAAAATATCGCTAGAGAAGCACAATAACAAAATCAATTTGTCAATATAGATGAAATTAGGACCCTCGATGGCTAAATTTCATGCTCGCGCGAGTTCTAAGTTAGGTGTCGGCAGAAGAAGATACACCAATTCTGACAACTGTAACTGTATTCTTTAACTAACTCTCATAACTCTCACAAATACACTTCTTCTGACATCCCTCTCTCAAAGTCCCCCTTCTCTAATTCACCTATCGCCATACATATGTACGTCCAAACAATACCCATAAGTACAATGACTAATTATGTCACGTGACTAAAGCAACCAATCACTACGTCCCAACATGTCATAAGTCTTCAAGGCAAAGAATGAAGCCAATAATTTTCGCGACGTTAAAGTCCTTTCTTGGACCATCTTCTAAACGAACAAAAATACAAGAAAAAAAGCGAAAAGCAAAAACAAGCAGAGCATACATCGCCATAGTCGCATCTTCGAAGTCGAGCTAAAATAGCTTCAACTTAATCGAGTCTGACTGTCCGTTAAGTGAGTTGGCGAATTTATGGTGCACGATCATCAAGCTCTCAATTAACAGGCACTCCCATTTGGAGCGACACCTGCGCAGAGTTGTGAAGCAGGCATGAAGATCGGAATTGATCGGCAATTGATGAGTAGCCAAGTGTTGACCAAGTGAGCTCGACTGTGTTCCTCGATGCGTTGGTGCAGGTGGCGGGTTGTCATGCCGATAAAGCCAGCGTCGCAATGGCCACATTGAAACTTATAAACAACTCATTGTTGACTCACAATCTTTGGCTTCGTTTCCTTTGGTCTAGAACTTTCCCCAATTATTCTGCCGGTAAAAATTGGCTGAATTTGTACCGCTACTTTACATGCCAGATCATTTAGACGGTGCTTTAGGTTGCACGCACTCGTTTCATCCCTATAAGGAATAATGAATCGCACGATCTCATTGGTGAAACTGTCATCCACGCTACGTTGGCGGGTAGTGCGCTTTTTCGACAAAGTCAAATACAATCCGGTTAAACAAAGCTGACGAGTAGGCTAACTTCAGAAACGTTGTTTGCAAATGTTCAACTTCCTCGTTGAAGGTAGACCAATCGCTACTCAAACGATACGCTCTGTGCAGCATTGGCTTGAATAGAAATTTTTTGGATTAAACATACGCATGACTCTGGAACTGCAATAGGAGACCGGTGTCCGTCGGCTTTTAAAAAGCAGATCTAGAAAGTATCCGCTTTGCCGTGTTCATCCACGCGCCAGGGAATGGGATAAAGGACAAAGACGAATGAAGACTGTTACGCTTGCTAAGGAAGTCCTCGGCCATTTTGCGGATGTCATCGACAAAGCCTTTGTAAAACTTGGAAAGTTTGCCTACGTTGCTTAGCTTCATCTCCAAGTGGCACCTGACTGTATATGCCACCAGTGGACCAAGTGGCAATCCCATGCTAAATCCATCCCGTTGCAAGTACAAAGCACCGTCAAATGCAAAGAGTTGTTCCTTTACCGCAGGGGTGCACAAACTCTGGCCCGCGGGCCAAATGCGGCCCGCGATGGGTCTTCAAGTAGCCCGCAAAGTGCCAGAAAAATTTTAATGTTTTTTTTTTCAATTTTTTATATGTGGAGCGTTATTGGTTGCGTACCGAGTACTAATTCGATTATTTCGGCTACGGCAATTTCGTAATTTGGCACAGAAAATAACGTGATTGAAAACGTAGTGTAATTAATTGTTTGTGTGATTTATTACACACCACTTGATATATTGCGGTTGCTACACCACTGAATACCATATCCGGCATACGAAAGTTTGCCGCATTGTTGATTTTAATGTAAATATTATAGGTAAGCAAAAAAGAAAAGTTGATGCAGAAGATCGACAATTTAACGATGATTGAACTGACCAGTACTGTTTCGTGAAACAAAATAGTAATATTGTTTGTCTCTTATGTCAGTCGACTGTAGCGGTGGCGAAGGTGTCGAACTTAAAACGTCATTCTGAATCTAAACATCCAGAATTTCGTAACATATTGGGTGAGGAGAGAAAAAGACGAATTGCGTCATTGCGTCGTTCACTGAATCACTAGCAAAGTCTTTTCACAAAGCGATCTGCAGATGCTGAAGCAGCATGTGAGGTCAGTTATGTTTCGTTACTGATAGTTAAGTCAGGCTGACCATTCACTGATGGTGATTTTGTCAAGTAGTGTATGATTGCTGCATCTGAAAAGTTGTGTCGAGCAGCAGCACGCAAGGTGAATACAGTATCTTTGAACCGTATTACTAATCAACGCAGAATTTCACAACTTTCGGCAGATTTAACAAGGCAACTGGCAGACAAAGCACCAAACTTTGTTTACTTTTCTCTGGCAGCAGATTGTCTACCGACGTTAATTCGACAGCACAGCTACTTGTATTTGTTCGTGGTGTTTTACATACTTTTGATGTAACTGAGGAATGGCTAGGTATTGTTTCAATGATTGGTCAAACAACTGGGTCTACTTTGCTTGAAGAAACATTAGGGCTGTGCAAGAGTGTTTCACTGGATTTACGAAAGATGGTTAGCTTCACAACTGATGGAGCGCAAGCAATGACTGGAGAACGCAACGGTTCTGGTAGCACTGTTAATAAAACATCGAGGTAGCGAAGGTAGAGAGTTATTGAAATTGCATTGCATTATTCATCAATAAAATCTGTGCAGTAAAGAGCTTGCTAGTGATGAAATCGTGGCATTTGTTGCGAAAACAATCAATTTCATCAAGTCAAGAGGGCTCAATCATCGTCAATTTTGACAGCTCCTTGATGACACTGAGTCAGAGTTTGATGACCTTGTCTATTACTGCGAAGTGCGCTGGTTGAGTCGAGGGAAGATGCTAAAAAGGTCTTGGGTGTTAATTGATGATGTCATTGAATTCCTGAGAATCACGAACAAAAATACAGAAGTTGATACGATGAGTAGTCAATCATCTCAGACTGACTTAACCTTTCTTGTGGATATAACACAACATTTAAATGAGCTTAATTTAAAGTTACAAGGTCAACACCCGCTTTTTTCTTTACTGGCAAATCATGTTGCAGCATTCAGAGCAAAGTTGCAGTTGTTCAGGCAACAAGCAGGGTCAGGGAACTTCATCCATTTCCCTACATCTCAAGCAATGTTAGAAGAACAGTGCTATTGATCAACAAGTATATATTTGGAACCTAGATTCTTTTATCTAGTCCTTCAACTCCAGGTTCCAAGACTTTGACAAATGCAGACACTTAATGAAACTTTTTTGCTGGTCCGTTTGGTGTGTCAGTAGATGAATATTCAACCGAATATCAGATGGAACTTATCAAACTTCCGGCGTCGGATGAGCTGCACGCTAGATACGGAGAAAATGTGCTACTCGACTTCTACAAAACATAGCCTGCTTCATTTGTTAATCTGAAAGACAATGCACTTGTTCATGTCAGTATGTTTGGTAGCACTTACTGTTGTGAGAAGACTTTCTCAAAGATGAAGCTGAACAAAAGTAACTTACTCAGTAAGCTGACTGATGATCATCTGGACGCAATTTTACGCTTTTCAACTACTAAATTCAAGCCTGACATTTCTAGGTTGGTTGGTGACATGCAATACCATCTATCACACTAACTGCAAGACTGCGAGTTTAAGTAACTGTGTTAATAGTTAACTCTACTGTTGTCTATCGCTATTTGCATTGAAGTATTATAGTACTATACGTGGTTGCGCATTTTGCTGTGTCGAACTTTTGTGGCCCTCGGGCGATTATTCCATGTTGTGGCACCCGGCCAAAAGAGTTTGTGCACCCCTGCTTTCCCGCTAACTGGAGTAGCTTGCGCAAGTCAGCTCGAGAGATGCTACGTTTATGAGGTTTATTTAACCAATCGTCTTAAAAAGCTTTGTCAACAAGGACTTTTATCGCCTGATCTACTGGCGCATTCATGAACAGTACAACGACATCGTACGACATTAGTAATTCACCTGGCCTCATAGCCTTTCCAGATAGTTTGCTCTCAACGAAATCAAGAATGTCTCTTAGAACGAGTTCATTTGAAGCCAGCGGTTTCAACAACTTGTCTAGCCATTCCGCCTATTTGAAGTTGTATGCTCCAGTTTCGGAAGGTATAGGTCTTGGCTAGATCCTTTTTGTGTGTTTTCGGCAGGCCACGAAGGTTTGCAAGACGTGTACCGTTACTGGAAACAAGCTTTGCGACTGGTTCGGGCAAAATTTTCATGACTGTTTCGTTGAGCTCTTGCTCAAGTTCTAGCAGTGGGTGATAAAATTTGGGTGGGCGGCCTCGTGTTTATGGCCGTTCTTTGCTAACCCTTGCAAACTTAGCTGTATCGGAGACTGAAGTCTCCTTGAGAAGCTTGACATAAATATCCTTGTCCATGATGACAACACCCGATCCCTTGTCTGGCTCTTTAATCACGATATCAGTACGATTTTGTAGCCTATTGATTGTACGAGTCATAGCACGTGGATGTTTGCTACCTCTTTACTCAGCATAGGCGTGCGCAATCAACTTCATCGACGAAGATCCTAAAGCTCGCTTGTCATCTGTCAGTTGTTTATCCAAGTCCCAGTACCCACGTTAGAAGGATGCAACAACAACCAGTTTGGATGCGTTAGTTACTTACCTTAGTAACTTTACGAGGAAGTGGAATATTTGCGAGCAACGTTTCTGAAGTTAGCCTACTCGTCAGCTTTACTTGACCGGATCGTATTTGACTTTGTAGAAAAGCGCATTACCCGCCAACTTGGATGACAGATTCGCCAATGAGATCGTGCGATTCATTATTCCTTATAGGGATGAAACGAGTGCGTGCAACCTAAAGCACCGTCTAAATGATCTGGCATGTAAAGTAGCGGTACAAATTCAGCCAATTTTTACCGGCAGAATAATTGGGGAAAGTTCTAGACCAAAGGAAACGAAGCCAAAGATTGTGAGTCAACAATGAGTTGTTTATAAGTTTCAATGTGGCCATTGCGACGCTGGCTTTATCGGCATGACAACCCGCCACCTGCACCAACGCATCGAGGAACACAGTCGAGCTCACTTGGGCAACACTTGGCTACTCATCAATTGCCGAAAAATTTCGATCTTCATGCCTGCTTCACAACTCTGCACAGGTGTCGCTCCAAATGGGAGTGTCTGTTAATTGAGAGCTTGATGATCGCGCACCATAAATTCGCCAACTCACTTAACGGACAGTCAGACTCGATTAAGTTGAAGCTATTTTAGCTCGACTTTGAAGATGTGACTCTGGCGATGTGTGCTCTGCTTGTTTTTGTTTTTCGCTATCTTTTTTTTTTTTTGTATCTGTGTCCGTTTAGTCTAGAGATGGTCCAAGAAAGGACTTGAACGTCATGAAAATTATTACCTTCATTCTTTGCTTTGAATCTCCCACTAAAGATATTGTCTATTTATTTTGATAATTTTGTTTAGTTTAGCAAGTAAGACGTTGCCTCGTTTTGCATTAATTAAGACCACAAGTCTCAAGGGCCCTTCCTCTGAGGTCTCTGAAACATGTGGCAGGCTCACTGCAATTCCACGGGGTTGCTTATGCTTAAAGTTATTCGCAATGTTTTTATTAATGCAAAGTCAGTGTACAATAGTATGCGATAGAGATTTAGTCTGTCATGTTTATGTGAATTTTAATAGCAAATTATGCCTTGAAACGACGGCTCCTCTCATCTAATCGGAGTGGAAAACACTCCCCTTTATCCACAAAGACAATACTTGCAAATGGTACGCATCATGCGCGTATTGCAACAAAGCTTGTACGTAAAACATATTTAAAAACAACACCGAAACAGCTAAAGCAACCGCTTTTTTTGTTGAATTAATAACAGCCGTAAATGGTATGCACCGTACATTAACGTTGATGCTGGTTTCGCCAGACCACTTATTAAAGTTCTTACTGATTAGGTGTAACTTTTTAAAAGGTTTGTCGATAGATCTTAGGAGTCTAGTGTTAATCTTAGGAGACTAGGATCTAGTGTTTGTAATGCGTTAAATGTTTTGCATTCAACTTCATTACTTCATGAAAATAACTCAAAAAATGATATTTTGCTAGAGCAGACTACCCTGAAATGATTATAAGGAATATTTCATTTATGACCTGTTATTATAGTTTATTCCCAAACTAGGGCAGTCACAAACACAAATAAGAAAGGTTCTCACTCTCTTCTTATGACGCATGACCCCACGTAGTCCAGATAAATAAAACTGCAATGTCTTCCACCGACAGGCATGTAGCATCCCTCATGCAGCTCACGCAACCCCAGTGGTGCCGCCACGGTGGGCTACAAAACTAGGTGACTACTCAAACAAACTAAATAGCTATGGCTGTTACTCTTTACAGGCAATCTGATGATATTATCAACTTACGCTAACAAGATTCTGCAGAATTTTAAAGCAAACTTCACATCGTACAAACGGAAGGTTTCATCGAAGTTGAAGTTGTCCCTCATAATTCTCCTGCTAAAGCGTGGGAAAGATGCTGGGGTGAAGCAATCGCAAAATATGGGTCACTTGTGCCCGGAAATCAAAGCGCTTGATCGTCTGCTCATACCGACACTCTAAGGATCCATAGCCACGTGTATGGATTTTACCAGGCCACCCGATCATGACTCTAGGAAGCAGTTGCTCAGATCTTCAAAGCTTACATACCCCCTGACCGAGCTGCAGTTCTGCACCTGGACCTGTGGAAGACGCTCGGCATGTTTAATCACGAAAAGGTCCTTTTAAGACTGACTGAGATGCTTCCAAAATTCCTGATTGATCGTATATGGTACTGTCGTCTAATAATTTCCCTATATTTTCTCGAATGAATATGACACTTCCGAAACCTCAACCTCGGTAACGGCCGGTTTCCAATTCAAAGGTGGAACGTAGACAACGAACACGAGGTCTAATACCTCGCAACTAACTGCCAACTTGCACATTGAGTTCTACCTCCTGGTACTATAGAATTACTAGTCTCATGCTTCTATAACGAACGGCTAGTAATCAGACCACGCACTTTATAACCCTGTCCTGTCTGGCAAGGTACCGTATCCTCTTATGATGATCTAAGGTCACTATTAGGTTCGTTGCTCTCGTTTTGGATATAGTGGCTGCCTTTTCCGGCTGGGTTTATACATCTCTGTCTCGTTTAAAACGAAACAACTGTTTATCTGTAGGTCTATCTTTTTAACTGTACATCGGTATATCCGAGTTTCTTTCTTACAGTCTTTCTGTCTGTCTGTAGGTATGCATGCCGGTCTATCTGCCTTCTTTCAGAATTTACTGTCCATCGTTTCTTGTACCCTCTACCAAGTTCTCTCAATCTCGGCTGTCTGTCTCTACTCCATAGCATAGCCGTTTCGGTTGTCGGTCTCTTCACTCACAACTTTCCTAAAAGTATAATTTTATAATAGCTGAAGCACTTCAGTAGCCTTCGTTCTGGTTTCAAATGATTTGTCCCTTCTCTTTGAAGTTTTATGTTGATTTCTCTTTACAGTTCATGTTTATTTTTAAATTATTTTCTTCACCATGGACAGCCCCCTTTTACACTTTAAATGTATTTACTTGGGAAAGATTTTACAGGAAAACTTGACTCTGTTTGTTAAAAATCTAATAGCGACAAAGATTTCAGAATTTTAAACTATGCTAGCCTTTATAATATTTTTCATGTATGTAGTCACAAGCAAATCAGATTAGATTTAATTCTTGCATTATTATTCTAAATGAATTTAGTGAAGGGCAATTTAAAATGCAAAATATTGCCTCCCATACGTTTCCAACGGTGATGCTTTCTACTTCTATTTCTATTTCTAATTTTATTTTATATGAAGTCAGAATCGCCACATCATATAAAATACGTTTCAAAATGCATGACGGAATCTATGCAGATTACAAATAATCATTCTAGTCCAGATGCATACGAAATTATGACATGGTTCTTCTAGAAGGTTACTGTCCCATTCATGAAGAACCATTTATCGTGGCGGAAGCTGATCGTTTTTTCTATAACTCAGTACCCTTATACAAGGAAAAATTCTATCCTATTTCCTATGTGGAGTGCTCTGGTCGAGTTGCAAAAGCCCCCTCCCAGAGGAGGCCTTATCCTTATAGCCAAGAGTTTACATGCGAGCGTTGCATTTATGGTTGCTTCTATGCAGGTACGGAGCGAGAACTGCCGCTAGTACATTATGTTGGTTTTGCACACAAAATCAAGATTCTGAAGTAAGCTAATATCAGACACATTTTAGATTTTGTTCTGTATCATCAAGGGTCGTGAATGAGCCCACTTGTGAACCTTGGTGACCTATGTTGCATATTGTGGATTTTCAACAATTTGCTATTGTGAGTTCTACCCAAAGCTAAGTTGCCAAAGGTTAGGTAAGGGTGGCCTAAGCCAAAGTAAAGGCTTCTAGTTGCTACTTGATTCAAACACCTTTCTTGATCTAGCTATTAGCCGCATTTACTTCGATGTTTTTGCGATGATGTGGTTACTCCATGATAAGTGCTCATCAATGACAACTCCTAAATACTTTATGAAGTAGGTATGACTGATCTCCTTACAATATATTGTCAGTTTTGGTAATAATAGAGGCTTTACCTACTTCAGAAATCGACTCAAATGCTTTAACATCTTTCTCAGCACAAAATCCTCTTATTTGGTTAGATCCTACATTATCTTTAATGACCATCTATAATTTCAAAACCTTTTTACGTGCTTTGTAAGAAGATAAGAAAATGCAGTAGCAGCATTACACAACCCAAGTGTATCTTTGGCTTCGATGTGGATAAAGTTTGATTGAACTTATTTCTGCTCCATGGCTTTAAAGAATTGGAAGTCGCTACATCTTCAGTCTTCAAACTCAAGATTGTCTTCCCAATACCTGTCCAAAATTACGACTGAGAATTGCCTCAAATTCCCTGGTTACATGTTCAGACAACGAATATACATATATATATATAATATATATATATAGGAAGACTTTTTTCCACTTCTGTTATTTTGATTTACTAGCAAGAATGCTCTGGATCCTATTAGTTACACCAAAAAATTCTAATTTATTTTGGTGCTCCGCACAGACCTGACTGAGACCTGTACGCCTGTAAAAACCGTGAAGGAAGCTGCGGGTGCCCCGCGTGATGTTTCTTGTCTTCCAGAAGGCGTCCTCTTGAGAGAAATGCCCGGAAGATGAGGGTTGTGCCATAAGGGAAGGATTCCTGCATCTGTTTTTATTTTCAGAGAACTTAGTAATCACTTCTTCTCAAGGCTACTAAGGTAACGTAAGAGCTTGTGCATTGCCTTCGTTTCTGTTCTTTCATTGTAATAAGCACATCCAAAGACTTGTCAAAGCTCTTTAAACGAGTACAATAAAATTTTTTAATGATGTGAGCTATTTCCAATACGATGTACTTAAATTTGGATTTTGCTTGCTTTTATCGTTGTTCGGCGTTGTAATGGCACGGTAACGTATTATTTTCTTGGTAGCTTCGTGCCGTATTTGCGTGGCTGTGTTTCGTTGACATAATACAAAGCAATGATGTAATAGATAGTAGTGAATATGTTTTTTGTTCACCGTTATCTTTTTGATCCCTCCAAAGTTGAGAATTTTGGTAATTTCAGCTGGCTGGATTTGTATTGCCGTTCCTGTTAAAGTGTTTGTAAGGAAACATTTGTGATGTAATCACTGTGCCTCGTGCCTCCTGACTTGCATCTATCAGCGGTGCATTTCTTTCTTTAATTGGCTACCAGAGAATGGCAGCAGAAGTTGAGGTACTGCATGGTGAGACAAATGTAGGAGAGAAACCAACCAAAGAAGCTGTTGAGTTAGAAGAAAATGAGCACAATCACCATAATGAAATTAAAACAGGCGAAGAGAAATTGGCGGACCAGACCAAAGAAGGTAAATTTCTGCTGTCTTTAAGAAATGAATATAAAATTTTTTGTCCCACTGTTTATTATTTGCTTTGATTTATAGTAAGCTACATGAATTTACGATGTAATTTTTCACTTTTGCTCTGTTACTTTCAGTCACAGTAACATCTGACACAGATAGTGATAGTGATGATGATATACCAGAGCTTGAAGAGGCCACTGAGGATATTGCTAATGCATCTACTGCATTTGCTGCTGCTGGAATACAAGAAGAACCTGTGAGCAAAGCCAAGCAAAGCAGGACGGAGAAGAAAGCTAGAAAAGCCATGTCAAAACTTGGACTTAAAGTTGTGTCTGGTGTATCACGAGTTACCATAAGAAAATCAAAAAATATTTTGTTTGTAATAAGTAAACCTGATGTCTATAAAAGTCCAGCAGGGGATACTCATATTGTATTTGGGGAGGCAAAGGTAAGACTGGAAGGTCTTCTTTATAAAATTTTGCTTGGTGATCTTTAATTTTGTATTTTTCTGCTGTACCTATTTTGCGGCCTAAGTATGTGTCTCATCAACATTTTGACATTTGAGTGCACCCTATATTTAACCTTTGCTTATGTTATGTACATTCTTTATGTTTAGATAGAAGATCTAAGCCAGCAGGCTCAAGTCCAGGTATGCAACAGTATATTATTTTATAATTTAGGGGCAGTTTGAGTCTAAGATGGGGCTGAACAAGGTTATTCAGACCCCTTGCTTCATGCTTTAAAATGTCATAGCTTATAAATGGTCAGGCTTTTTGGGAATACAGTTGCTATCAAATACTTATTGTTGCTATATTCAGACGATTGAATCAGTCTACTAGATTCTTGGTTGTCCTCGCAACATTGGTAAATTTTCTTTGTATTCCCAAGGCCTAGCTGGCATCCTCTGATTAAATTATGTCACACTATTAACAGGTACATTGCCTGTGATTTGGTTTTGACTTACTCTTCTTTGAATGTGTCAAATTTTTTTGGTTAAGGTCACCTGATGAACTGGCTGGCATCTCTTGCCCCAATGCTAGTCTTCTTGATGCCCGTGTTGGTAGATTTGCCTAACTATATTATGCAAGTATATTGCATGTTGAAATCCTTTGTTTATAACAATATGTAGAACTATGATGTAGTTCCCACTGGCTTTGACTTACTCTTCTTTGAATGTGTTACTCTGGTAATCAGTACGCTGCCTGTAGTATGCAGAGTAATCTTGGCAATGCCATGATTGTTCCTGTAGACTGCAGCAGTGATGTGGTGATGGCAGTGTTGACTTATTAAGAAGAGACATTAAAGTT
>QQSS02180874.1:0-29576 GCA_003687565.2 Craspedacusta sowerbii
ATATATATATATATATATATATATATATATATATATATATATATATATATATATATATATATATATACATATACATACACACATAAATACATGTAACATCATTTGCATACATTATAAGGCTAAACTCCGACATTCAACTGAAGCATACTTACGGTATATTAGACAAGTGAAGAGTTCGAATCGGACTGAAGATGTTTTGAAAATTCTTGGAGCCCGGTTTCTGCAGGCATGAAGCAAGACATCAAAGTACAACCTTTGCAAAATTATACAAACAAAACAGCACAAAAATATCGGAAAACCAAAATATAATGCAAGAATATGATCACAGAAAAAATATTCTGTAGTTGCTGCTAACCTAGACCTCAAAGCATTCTTAGAACGCACCTTAAATCTATGAAGCGGAGAATTCGTGAAGTCCTTTGTTAACTCTTTGCCCTGCAAAAAAAAAAAAAAAAAATAACAAGGCTGGCAGATGTGCGCATGCCTGAGCGACAGCAAACGCATAAAAAACGGTAGCAAATTTTAATACATGCACGCATAAACCGCGCCTAGTAGGTCCATGCCAGGCAACAATAGCTTTCATAAAGCACCAAGAGCAAGTGAGGACGAAGTAAAACACGAAATGACTGAACGAGATTTCGGCCAAAAAAGGCGCCGCAGTCAGCTTCCTCGCTAAATCAGAGATATTCTGGGAGAGGCTGACCATGCATACGAGATAGTAAGCAATTAAAACGAGGCAAAAACAAAATCGTGCTATAAAACAAGTACCGTGGTCACACAACAGTCACGCCTACATTTACGTAGTAGGATCGACACAAACCTCGTCTTCCGACTTCGGCATGTTCACGTTATCGTGTCTCGAGCGAGAAACGCGCATTTCTTTACCATACAGACGTGCGCCGTTGAGATTAGATTGCGCTGGAAATTATAACAGCGATAGGAAATTGCACGTCGTATGCACGGCTGACAAACACGGGATCCCACCGCCCCACTTCCCAATGCTACTTGAAACCACCACTTGAAGACATTTCTGACTTTGACAGTCACGGTCAGCTTGCAAGGCATGCAACACCCCGACAAGAAAAATGGTAGCAGAGTCCTGCACTTGTGAAAAATAGCTAACTGGATTATAAACCTACGCATGCCTCGGTAGACGGCCACCTACTGGATGCGCAAGTGAAGTGCAGACATTGGTTTCGCTTGCTAGATTTGAAATTACCCTCCAAAACCGCAAGTCAGCACAAAACAGAGAAACAGAGAGCGCATACCAGTTGCTGCCTGCTGCGAGTCGCTGAACTGTATGAGAGCAGTGTCTTTCTTGTTGAACAGGATTTTTACGCGCTGAACATCGCCGTAATGCCCTAACAAAAACAAGGAGCGAAAAACTCAATAACAGAAATCAAACCCGCAAACCTACACGTATTTGCGAATTTCTTAAGAAGAATTCTACAACCTACGCACAACGTACGTCAAAATATAGGATACCTTGCTAACGAAATCCCATACGAACGATATTCCTATGCTAGATATCGCTCAAACAGTTCAGCATCGCCCCATTACGCAGCAATACCTTCTGCAAGTCAAAATCTTGATGAAGCTCGTCCTCTAAGCTTTTCAACTAAAGTACATGCTACTATAGAACTACGTCCCCTCAAAACACCACGCCGTTTTCGAGAATTCCTTCTTTTTTTTTTTTTTTAATCTTATTGAAATTCTCACTAAACGTTTTAACATGGCACGAGCTGGACTCGAACTCAAGACCAACTGGGTGACCTGATCCCGCTCCTTAACAACTAGGCCACGATTCCTCATCGTGGACAACTCCTCAGGTTAAGGTCAAACTCTAATAGGAAGACCATTATCGACTTTTAGACGGGTGTTCTAGAATTGCAACAAGTTATTGTTACCTGGTAAGTCGCACTTCAACAAACATTTTAGCAACAGCTCTTTAGAAAAAGGACTCAGTAGTGACTTTAGGCCCATGAGTAGCAAGGGGTAATTCGGAAAAACTCGTCTGAAAGTTTATCATTTTAATCCAAGCAATTAAATTGCAAACAAGGAGAGGGAGCCGTGAAGTGCAAAACCTATTGGATGTAAGTGTAAGTCCTCTCGGCTGAATACCGCTGACTAAGCTACATTAACAGAGCTCGCCTTACTCAAGCGTGAGTACCACCATCAGAAATACAGCACTAAATAGAACTCCAAGGAAGATCTTCCCATGCTCTCTTGATCTAGCTATCATCCACAGAATACCATGTCGATAGGGCGCAACTAACTCTTCAACGCCCGCAGTGCTAACGATTGACTTGACTACTCTGGAAATACTCTTGGAGCAAGAGTCTCACCCTCACTTATAACCCTCAAATTTGCAAGTGGCGGGTCGTTCTAGCAAACAGTCGTTTATGCTACACTACGGCCGCATATACGTTCACGCGAAATAGCTAAATGTCTAGAGCAGATATATATTTAACGAACGGAATAATATAGTTGGAGGTGAAATCCGTTTGACAGCGAGACACACATGGAGTTGCTGGAAGACTAGTTTAATAGCATGCGAATTCTGCAGCGGAATAAACGTCCGCCGCAAGATTAGACCCACGCATCCGCTGGAAAACTAAAGAAGGAATTGAATAGCTTTAAGAATTTGCAAAGAGTATGACATATAAGGGGGGTCCCCAATTTCGCTAAAATATAAAGTGAAACGAAGACAACCAGTTAGGAGCAGGAAGAGCACACCTATCGGAAGCCTCACAGAGACAAAGGCTTTCGCAGATCGACAGCAAGTCGCAGACAAGCACCAGTTGTGCAGGGTCGACCAGAGAAAACCCGAGGAATAGCAAGCACAGGGAATAAAGGGTGAATTGAAGTATGCACATACCAAAGAGGATGAAGAGATCGTCACAGGTGATCTCCTACACAGAAAGATCGAAAGCAATCAAGAGCGGAGAAGCAGAACAAGATAGCAAAAGTGATAGTTATGATATGAAAAGAGAGCAACACAGTCACCGCCATAGAACGACGGAGGCTAGGGCACCGCGATAACGGGGATTCAAAAAACTCTCCTGTCATGTTAAAATTACAATTAAAAACAGACACATGACGCGGGCCTAACAAACCTTACCACGGCACGTTAGACAAGTCACTGACCATCAAACACGGCCGGCAAGTGAAGCCAAACATCTCGGAATTACTTACCTCTTCGCTCAGATTGCTGACAAGCAAGACCGCTCCTTGCTTGCTAGCAAGGTTCGGCATGAACCCAGTAGCTAAATGACCTCCCATCCCACCATGAAGCATTCCAGGGAGACCACCCGGGACTATAAGCAAATGGCAGAACTTGTTTGTATACAAGGAGGACAATACGTCACATCGCATAAAACAGCCTGTTCGAAATATTGGCAAGCGCACCAGGGCAATAGCTTGAAAGTTCGGTAGATCGCAACATCTCGTAATGCTAACATACTTTAACTAAACGAAAAAAAAAATTCTTCAAAGCTAAGGCAAACCTAAAGCTTAAAACCTTCCTGATACCACTGGCAGACTTTATGTCAAATTTGCAACCAGTCCTTTCAGCGACATCAAACTGAGAAGCAAAAAAAAAAAAAAAAAACACCTAATCCGCTTCCAGATATTAAACCACGTGAATAGCAAATGCAAACAAAAATAGGCAAAACAAAGCATTCAAGATAAAGAGAAAAAACTTACAACCCATTCCTCCTTGGGAAAGAAGTGGAGGAGCATATGACGGTGAGGGAAGCATCCCTGGGGCCATAGACATGTGCATTTGCGGGGAGGATCCAGGCTCCATTAACAGGTCTTGTGATTTTTGGGGAGTAGGCTTGGTGAAGTCCCTAAGAAGTAATACAAACTAGAAAACGCATGACACAAACAATTTTTTTAAAGAAAAACTAGATATCTGTGCTACCTCCTGCTGAATCCGGGAGCTCTCGAATAAATTCGCAGGGGGCAGGCAAGCAGACGAAGTACTCATTTTTAAGGTCCTTCACACCAATTACAGCGAAAAACCCTTAAACACCTATGACACAAATAAGGGCAACCACATAATATTACAATCTGCCAAGGAACGTGGTCAGCTTACCTGCTTTTGTCATTATTATATTTAACATTAAGACTATCAAGCTTGGAAAACTCTACATGGAGCGTATTGCAGCCATTATATATATTCTGTCCATCAAATAGCAATCTGGCGGCACTGGCCTCCTTCGCATTTGAGTATTGGATGAGGGCGTGAAACTGATCATTACGCATAAAAGTTACAATTTTTTGTAAATCTCCACATCGCTGAAATACCTAGAAAGCAAAAGGATTGATGCCACACTCGATCATAACATCAAAATAGACACGCAGGTTAGAGAAGAAAAAACTATTTATGACCGTACAAACAATCCATTAGTACAGGCGACCATGAACTACTAGAAAGTTATAATCAGCTAATCCACAACAGCAGAGGGCTAAGTCACCTAACTAGCTAGTTTTGGGGCATAGACAAGTGACTTTTTCAAAATAGTAGCCAGTGCCAAATAGCTAGCTTAGCAGGCTCCTTGTATGTGGTAGCCTAAAAGCCTTAAGAAACGGCAATCAAAGCTTTCCTAGAAAAAGTACCTCGACAACGCACAACTCACTTGCTGCAATACATCAATCGTGACAGGGTACACTATGTTTGACACGATGACCTTGAGTACGGTCTTAGAGCTGACACTTCCACCGACAGATGCAGGTGACGGTGGACCTTGAGTGGTAAGCCTGTCATCAGAGGTAACGCTGCGATCTGGATTATTTATCTTTAACTCCTTGTGCTGAGAAAACTGAACATAGATTTGCTGGGTACGAATATTTGGGGTGACATACTGGTAGTAATTTACCATGGTCCGTGCACATTCTTCGCTCTCAAGCTCCAGAAACGCCTAAAATACAGTTAAGATTGTGGTGATATATAAATAAGCATCTGCCCACCAATGCGAAGTCATATCTCACTAAGCTTTCTAATTTTACTGTGCATAATTCACATGTTTTACCATCAGCTATCGAATGGCACAATTAGAAAATTCAGGTTGCACTGTTTTTACAGGCAGTAAGGACAGATAACCAAAAATTAACAAACAAAAAGCCAATACAATGGAAGGATTAAAAACTCAAGCAGCCTAAAATGCAAAAGCTGCATTTGACTGAGATGCTCGATATAATATGCAAAAAAATTAAATAATTAATGCATCTTTAGTCCCAAAATGAGATTAACATACCTGGTGCTTAGATCTGAGAAGGAGAAAATTTGTAACACGCCCAAAAGGAAGGCCAAGAGCTTTTATTTCGGCCTCACTGACATCTTGCGGCAGACTACGAATATGTATTACGCGAGACGGGGCACCAACAGCATCGGTTCTGGGCTAAGGATAAAAAAAAAATACTTTTAAAGGTACATATATGAATGGGCACTCCAACCAAGCTAGGACATTATAACAACACAAATCAAGATCAAGCTGATCAACTATGCTGCAACAAAAAACCTGAGCGAAAGCACTCCGATAATCCGCATTAGTGCATTCAAACAAGGTTGATATGTAATCAGAGCTTACCACATGCAGCAACCTATAGATTACAACAAAAAAAAAAAAGCCTAGCAAATCAATACAACAGAATCAAGATAGAAAGTCTCATACTTTCTTCTGGTAGTCCATGCCATTCATTGCATCATCAATGGGACGCTCACGCTTAAAGAGCAAAAGAAAGGTATGACAAATCGAGAAGTAAAACAGTTCCATAAGCAATTATCTTCGCTTACTAGGTAGCTTCACATTCGATGTCATCTGAAAGTTTGTTACCATACGCAGGCCTTACATATTGTCATCCACTCTGCAAACCTATACACAAAACGACGCAAACATGACACAAACATGACTTTCTTGAAGCAAATGACAATGATAAAAAGAGAGATCATAAATATAAAAGAAAGGCTCAGAGATAAACTTTAGAACGAACCCTTAAAGCTAAAGCTAAGCCCAAATGTACACTATAGGGATTTAAAGAATGAGATTTAAATTTATGCTGCTAACCAGTGTACAAAAAATAGCGCTTAACTTAGGCTTACAAAATTTACATAAATACTACTTATACTTATATACCAGAACACAGCTTATTGACTGCCTATAATTGCTGGTGTCCTCAGCGGCATATGACTCATCCAGGCAAGTACAATCCCCAGAACAAGGATGTCAGCAACATACAATAAACTGAAAAGACGTAAATCACCAGACAAATTCCATCTGAATGCAGGCAGACTGATAGCTTGCGAAAATAACGTTCCAAAGACTTGCTACCAAGGGAGGGGCACTTTTTTGCTAACATCCTGCAACAGCATTTAGCAATAAGCCATCCCCTGTTCTAGCGTTCTCATGACGAATTAACAGGCTTTCAGACGAATACAAAGAAAACATGGCTTGAAGAGTGTCAGTTACTTTTAGTCAATGATTTCTAATACAACTTAATGTAAGCTAAATACTTATCAAAATTTCTGGCAACAAAGCCAGTATGCTTAGCAAAAACGCTGTAAAAAAAAATTTTAAGGCTCCAATCCAAGCAGCTTTAAAACTGCTTATTGCAAAACGTTTGTTATAAATCAGCATCTATTTTGAACTAACTTCACTGATACAGACTGACACATCATCAAACTGCCAACACATTATGTCTACATAGAAACATGAACTACTTAAAAAACAACCTAACAGAAGGGAGGGAAAATCGATCAGCTAAGTGCTACCGAAGAACCTTCCTGCGATCTTAACATGAAGAAAAAACATCAGATATCTGGTAAGCTTAAGCCAACCCACTCAGATTTATGGAATAATAAAAGAGAAATCTTATTGAATAACTTAGGAACTCACGGTATCTCCATTCTTCACATTCATACACAAAAACCTTTCTTTATAATTAATGGCAACCACAAGGATCCCTGTTTCATTGACAGAAAATTGTTATAGAGCACAAAACTTTTCCTTCTACTTGTATAAGTTTGACTGTCTAGTTTTAAGAAATTTGCTTGTCTGCTTTTTCAATTCCCCAGCAGGTAGCAGGGCCATCCCAACAGAAGCTCCTATAAAGAACCAGCACCTTGTGCACATGCCTGCTGGTTTTCAATAAACAATACAGGTGCTCACAATGATAGCGTACAGCAAAGCTATCTTTATATAGAAGGGGTTACCAGGGCTATTTCGAATATCAAAGTTACCAATAGATAGCCACTCTGTAGAAACAATTGGTGCTCTAGGCTGATAAATAAAATGACTGATAAACCCATACACACCAGCAACCTCACCTGCACAAATATCATGTCCCCAGCAAACTGACCCTGAACATTAAGATTAGAGCAATCTTTTCTTCTATATAGGCTTTCTTTGATTTTCAAAAACCAATGACAGGTATCCATCTCTATGATCTTAAAGTCAGAAAAGGACTAAGACCAAGACCAAGGGCCATATTCATAAAATGTTTTCGGAGCACCATGGTCGCTCACCACTTAAAGGCAAACTTATTAAGGGACAATGCTACAACACTGTCAGAGAACACATGCTGTCCTGAGACACAACTGTGTCTTTTTCTGACTTTTAAGGTCATAGGGATGGATACCTGTCATCAGTTTTTGAACATCAAAGAAAGCCAATGTATAAGAAAAGAATGCTCTAATCTTAGCATTCAGGGCCAATCTTTCCCTTTGAGATTATTGCTTAATTTTGATTTTTTTTTCCTTCTGCTTGGTTTGCTATTGATGGCATTTCAATTTTATGTATCTGCAACTTCTGTAACTACTTTCTGTCTGTAAATAGCCTGAAGATGACCATAGACATTTGTCGAAAGCTCGTGAAAGTCTTGAGATTTATTTTCTTGGTATACATTATGGTGGCAAATCCATATATATATATATATATATATATATATATATATATATATATATATATATGTTTGTGTGTGTTTATGTATATTCCAAGCCATCAAGTAGTCAAAACAAGGATTCGATTTTGCGTGAGTGCCAATACAAGGGATTTCCACAAAGAATCTCCCAGTTCAAGCAAGTCTCTTTTAACTACGAATAGCTCTTCCTATATAGCTTAAATGAAGTGAAGTCAGAAAGGACAAATCGGGTTTGCGAACAGCCTGAAGGTCGCCAACACAACAGTCAATCTAGAAAGGGCACACCAAAACACAAGACAAGCATACAAATAAGAACAGATCGCTGCATCAAGGTCATTTATGCCTTACCTTCAGTCCAGAAGTCACATACGAAGCATTTCCATACGCAGTGCTCATAGTATAGATGGCCCTAGAAGTGAAGCAGCCATTTTAAGCGAGGCTTTGCGATAGCGTAACCTCGCTTCAACTTAAGAAATTATGCGGCCAGCCTAAGGTCTCGCCAATGCAGAAACAATGAAAAGGACAGCGCCCAATTCACAATAACAGCTCCGCACCGAGTTGGCCGAGAGAATCCTACCATGGTATATAAGTAAAAAAATGAACACAAAACTGAGGCTTGTAAGGATTTAAAGAAAGCCGAGAACATAGGAGCACCACAATTGCCCGTAAATACGCAACGACAAACTCGTGCCACTTGTTCAGTAATCCCATTACTGCTTTTACAAATTACATAATAACGCGCACGCTTAACGAAGGTTTTATCATCGACTTGGGCAGTACACTCAAACGGACCAGTGGTGAATTTTTGGAATGCGCAATTCGAAAAAAAAACAATAGTTTTGCGGAATCATTTCGGCAGAACCACGAAGTGAAGACCAGGCCGAGCAGACTGCAAAGCCATTCAAACGGTTGAAAAATTTATTCAAAGCTACTTTGAAAGGCTCCGCAGCACGAAGTTCTGATTCGCCTTTGTCGTGCATTGAGAATCATCTTGAAGCCACCTTTCCGAAGCCAAATCTCCAAGCAGTTTTCGACGACGGAAAAAAATACTTCCTTGAAATCTACTACTTAAAATCTTCTTTGATGATATCCTGGCAGACTGCCGTTTGCATATGCTCGGGCTACAGTGAATTATTCAAATTCAAGCATCATTTCAAATTTTATTGGGCAAAACCTATCATCCATAATGCATATACAGTACATCATTTTTAGGAACACCCGCAACATTCCAAGCTTTATAATACGCTTGTCCAAGCTTCCGTATCTCGTCCGCGTCCAAAATAATTTTAGCGTTCTAATTATATTTTACAACAACTTCGTGGTACACAATTGTGCTGGACAAGTTCAATAACAGTGTTATGACATGAGATAGTATGGAAATACTGTCAATAGACACGTATTTAGAAAGCACTAAGGATAGACCCCATCAGTGCATCATGGAATTACATTTGCATCGTCTCCATATAACTTAAATATTTGACACATTCAATTGTCCTCGATAAGTTTCGAATTGTACTTTAAGAAAATAAGTCTCGGTGCATTGTCTGGGAGAAGACTGCTCCAATGATCATTGATGACTTTGCCTGCCACACTGAACAAGCGTTCGGAAGGTACGCTGGTTGGTGGTGAACATAAGAATACACGAGCACTTCTAGACAGATTCGGAAAGCGGTTTTTGTTGCAGTTCCACCATGCCTGGGGACTTTCTGCTAGCAATACCACATTTTCAGACACGTGCTGTCTTAATTCGGTGTCGATGATTGTAGAGATTGGATGCGACTCGGCTGACGTGGGGTGCACAATGTGGTCGACATAGTGCTATAGCACTGAGGTCTCCACCTGTGGTTTCTTTGCTGGCGGCTGCGGACAACCAATTTCGGTGGTAGTAGCACTGGAGGCTGACGAGTCACTTGAAGCAGTTGACTTCGCAATTGCACTGAATGCAAGTAATATGCTAGTATTTATAGTTGTCAACACTGCATTGCAGAAAAATTTACGTTTGAAACGTGGATCGGTGAGTGTCGCGATGCTGTACAGCGGTTCTTGTTGAATATTCGCAAAACCTTCATTTAGCGAGTCGAGCTGAGTTGCTTTCATTGTTTTTATACCCGAGTCGTTCCCATCTTTGCTAAGAGTGCTACGCAAAACTTGAACTAGAGGAATTATGAGCAAAATTCGTGCAGCTTCTGAACTGACTTCACAAGCACATTCCTCAAAAGGGGCTAAAAGTGACACGACATTTTCAGCAATTGCCCACGGATGCCCACTTAAAGATACAGCAATGACATCGACCTCAGAACAGTACAAACTGAGCGCACGACGTTGTTCACACGTACGACGTAACATGTAAAAGGTGGAGTTCCATCGAATACTGACGTCTTGTATCAGCTGGTGCTGTGGCGAACTAAGATCAGCCTGTAGTTCCTTTAGGCGACTGCTTGCAGCAGACGAGTGTTTAAAATGGCCCAACAGTTTTCTGCTGATACCCAATTTGTCACAAGAGATATTAGTGGCTGATAGCAATCCCTCATTTCAATAATTTTGAACGCGTCCTATACTGGATGCCATTATCTATATGCTAAAAAATCACTGGCGGCCTACGGAGCGCTTTTGACTGAAGAAGGGCTTAGCAAGTCATCTATCAGCTCCAAGAAATAGTCTTTAAATAGGAGAACATTACTCGCAATCGGGGGGGGGGGGAGTCGCTTTCGCGCACTTGCAGCAACAGAATGATGATAAGGGGGGTCTGCATACATCTCCCATCAAGCAGCTATTAAAAATTGCACATAACAAACTGGAGATGGACTGATGGCTTGACCTTTATTTGTAGAATATGATACCCATCTAAGTGATATAAATCCGGCCAAAAACCGGCTACATTTCTGCCGGAGCCGCATTAGGACCGGATTAGAAAAAACGGCCGGTTTTCGGCCGGAGCCGAAATCCGGTACAGCCCTAATTTCAATCTAAATCAGCATCAGCAGCAGGAGTCAATTTCTTCACGCATTAGAACTTCTAAGTAATATCATAAGCTTTATAAATGAAGTATCTCACTATAAATTCTCAGTTTGTTTAAAAGAAACACAGTCAGGCTAAAAGAATAAATATTGAATAGAATTGCTGGAAGCAAAGTCTTGACAATTTTGGTGAAGAAAAATAACAAACAAAATTGTCTAACAGCATTGTTCCATGCATAAAACATTGATCAAAGTTCATGATCTGCTGTGTACCTAAAACATAACCCTGTGCTATGACGGTCGCTAAGATGTGATAAAGTTTCTGAGTAGCTCTGTCTGTGTCCTGGTATAGTATCAACATTCTGAATTCAAGCATGCTAATAATCAGACTTCTAAATTGGCCACAAAAAGTCCCTACCAAATGCTAAGACATTGAATTCAACAATTCTCGAAGTCTTGAAGGTAGTCAAGGCATCTTGAATTACAGCGCTTCATATCCAGTAGGTCACCTATAAACAGCTTGGTGCAAATATCAGTCAGATGCATGTGGGATACCCAAATGAATGCTAAGGATATGTAGCTGGAGAGGTACACCAGATTACGCGAGGTTAGTGACAATTACCTGAAGAATGCGTGTGGCTAATCAATCTGGCAAAAAGCTGTTATGACACTACCAGAGATGGGGTTGGGATCAGTGCATCACATGTTCAAAGAAGCAATTGATGGTTACTTAGCATAATTTACTTGTAAAATTATGCTAAGTGCATAATTTAAACTGGTGTATTCACACCTATTCTGTATAAATATCCTTGGTTAATATGAAAATGACAATGGTTTTGTCGCAAGATGTGGTTGAAGTGAAAACGAGTAGTTTATCTTCTTAAACTAGTTCACAGAAGGGTTTTCACAGGCTGTCAACAACAAAGCTTCCAGCTTAGGTATAAGACAAGATATTAGTGACAACGAAGACAAAACTCTGAAACACAGTTGTAGTCTAGCAGGCATGATAAGACTTAGTTTAGGAGATTCAGATTCAAAAAGAACTGTTTTGTTATGTTTGTTTCAATTGCCAACACCAGTTCTCAAATTCAAAAGAAGGTACTTCTTAAAGGTGAAAAGCCTCAATCATGCTCATGCTCAACATCAGTCAGGCTTGGGCTACAAATGTGCTAGATTAATCTCTTTTATAATCTCCTGTAGTAAAGCACGAAGCCCATTAAATATGGCAGTTAGGAAACTGACTCTTAACTGAATTTAGAAGAAAAAAAACTCTGGGACACTCATTCGCGGTGCAACAAACAACAATGAAACCTGGTTACTCTGGGACTAACCAGAAACCAGATTTTAAGAAAATTTCAGCTTTCACTGCATGCACTCGAGATCTTCTGCAGGTTTGGCCAAAGGCTTTTTAACTAAGACAGCCACAATGTCAACACAATGCGTTGCCTGTGTGAAATCAAATGGCTTGCTTGCTTGCGATTTTTCGGATTCAAGTCAACTTGGTTGCACATATATTACTCTAAACATCGCTAATCATGAAATAAAAAAACAAGGAATAATTAAGGAATGATCTAGGCATCCTACTGCAGCTTGATGATTAAGTTCCTCAATGGAAGTCAGTAACATAGTGCACCTGTCCTGTTCAAACTTAATTGACTACTGGCAAGATAAAACTTTCAATGATTTGTGAAGCTTTTTCAAGATATTGCTTTAATTTTGTGCTTGTGTGCTCCAGTTATAATACATTTGTGTGTCAGCTGAACTGTTATTAACAAAGCTACTTTCTAGCACCATCACTATCAAAGTAATTATCAAGTCAGCAACATATCTTACTTATTTGATCTGAGACATAAATCAAAAGCTGTGCATCACAAGCAGGATGCTACAATTCTGAAGTATTTGCTTTAAAACGAGGACGGCATGAGTCTTCATACATTTCTAATTGGCGCATGTTGCATACTTTCCCACTGCAGAGTGAGCATTGAGTGAAGGAAGACACTTCATGACAATACCATGACTATTAACACAACTAGAAATTGTAGCTCCATGTACGATTTCATCAACTGATTGTGGCCTACATCCCCTTTATCAGCAGCAGCTGCTTCAAAGTGAGGAAAGTATATCAGGCATCATGACATAGCATAATTAATTGCCTAGATTGCACACATCTTTTGACTAGCAGCTAATTAACTAGCACTAATTTACAAAGGGCTGATTGTCAAACATCTTCTTTATATCTATCCAAATCTATCCAAACCCAGACGAAATGCAATTCCATCAGATACTGGACTAGTGACTTCAAAAATTTATGAGCTGCAAACTTACGTGTAACATGTTGAAAATCGGCAAAATGATATCGAGTGATAGAAAGTTCATTAGATGCCACACAATCATTTATAATGCACCGAAAACATTCTACACGAATACTTAAAGAACAATGGATAAAGAGTTACAACCAAACTCAAACTAATGCAATGCGCGAGATGCATGCTAATCTATTGGCAAGACCTACCTCGCAGGGTTCTAAAATCCAAGACAATGTTACTGTGCTAGATATCAATGCCAGAAATTCAATGATCCTCAGCGAGAAGTTTTTTGCAATTACTGAATATCGTCAAATATTTAGATTCGATTTCAGATCAAACAAACAAAAAATGCACGCACTGCAACACGCTGTATGCGGAGGAGATGTATGGTTTAGAGTTTTGACTTCGGCGGTTACTTCGGAGTCACGAATCAAAGCCCGGTTTCGGAAATTTCCTTTATCCGGGAATGACGGGTGTACTAATTTGTATCCCGGATTAAAAAGCTGGGTGACAGTCTCCGATGTGCGCTATCGCCATGGAAAAAAAAAACAAACAAACAAACATCGCCTTGATCCAAGCACCGATCAACAAATCGTCATTGGCTAGCGCATAGACGAAGCTAACCTCATACGCAGCAACTTGGTGATGTGAAAGTGTGGCAATGAACTGGGCTACTGCACAGGTGCTGTAGAAAAAAAAAGATCAAACGGGAACATGCGTGTGTTGTTTGTACCCACATACATGCACCTGCATAAAATAGAAAGTCTACTCCCAAGCGCTTTTTCCAGCTGTCTGGAGGATGAAAAGTCTAGTTTCACCCACAATTTAGTCGCCTTGTGAACAAGATAAGAGCAGAAGAAATACCGAGTGCGAGATTTTCTGACATTAACGGGATATCGTTGATTTTTAGGTCAATTTTGGTTTATGGCACACTTGCTAAACACTCTCTGTTTCATTCTAGTCACTATCTGGCACACACTTAATGAGATTTCATGTGACAGTCCGTGGGACTCTTCAATCAATCAATCAATCATCCAATCAAAATCTTTTATCGAGAATATTCCGTTGATAACATAAACAAGACTCAATGTCTACATGAAAATATACGACACACAATGAATCCTGACATGGCAACAGACTTTAAATGAAAACGATCGTACAATCAACCGAGAGGAAGATCTCCTAATAGCAAAATGCTCATTAAGCAGGGATCACCCGTAGTTCTGTGCGATTGCGTCATTCTAATTGTTTCAGATTTCTCATCGTCATGACAGCAATAAAAATTACACGTTAACATAGCATTAATATAGGTGAACCATTCAAGAAATAGTAATAAAAGACAGGGTGGACCATGCTGGCAAATGTACAGAGGGATCAGAAGAAAGAGTCAAGGAAAGGCGTCTAATCGTGTAATCGCATCCGGACATAGGGAGCCAGCAACATGGCTTTCATTGTATTCATAAAAATGTGTTTTGGAACAGCAAAATCTACTCCAAGATTTGAAATTTGGCAAAGCATCCCGATATTTTATGCAAGTACTTCCATATTTTTCCGTTTTTCTTGTTGGAACAATTAGGCGCGCTTTTGCAACTAACCTAGTAATTTGTCAAGTTTCATTGTAACTAAAGTAACTGCGGAACGCCTGTGGGAGGTTATCGTTTTTCTTGTCGTAAAAGAATTCATACTTTTTCATTTTTATATCGTCTTCAGGTTTCAAAATGCCTAATTTGTAAAATAATGGGAAAGTAGGCTCTTGTAGGTCAGCAAACACAATTGTTCTTATTGCGCGCTTCTGTAGAAGGATAAGTTCTTTCAGTTCCGCTTTGCTGGTCTGACCCCAGACTATAGAGCCGTATGAGAGGTGAGAATGGGAAAAAATGAACTACAAGCCTCGTAAAGTATTTTTGTCAACAATATGGCGAATTTTTAATAGCAGATCATTAATGATGCAGAGTTCTTTTCTCAAGTTCTCTTAAATGAAATTTCCACTGAAGATGTTGCTCTAATATGGCTCCCAGATATTTAACTTTGCTGGAAAGATATACCTTGCATCGTCTGATCTTTCGTGTTTGTCGAGCGCGGCACGATTGGTATTTTGGTTTTGTCGAAAAAGGACTAACTCGGCTCTTTTGGCGTTCAGGGACAGTCGGTTTGCAGAAAGCCAGTCTAAGATGACTTGCAGTCGTCGAGACATAGATTTTCTCATTGTTTTAGCTGACTTATTGTGGAATAAGACAGTTGTGTCATCAACAAAGTGGTAGGAGCTGGAGGATCGAATGCACATGTGAAAGTCGTTAATATACAATAGGAACAGCAAAAGACCTAAAGTAGAACCTTGAGGAACACCATGAGAGACTTTTAATGGATCAGATTCCGCATCCTCTATTATGACAAATTGTATCTTGTCAAGTAGGTATGACCGGAACCACTCGCGGCATTTTCCCCTTATTCCGTAGGTGTACAACTTGTCCAGTAATATTTTTCGGTTTACTGTATCAAAAGCCTTCTGAAGGTCAAGAAATAGCGCCCCAACAAAGTTTCCTTTGTCTAAAGACGTTTTGATGTAGTCAGTAATGTTAATCAGTGCATGACAAGTGGAGTGCCACTTCCGAAAACCAAATTGGAGGTCATACAGGATTCTATGCTTTTCAAGGTAGGTGCGCATTCGGCAGTACATACATCTTTCAAAAATTTTGCTGAGGCTTGATAAAAGCGATATAGGTCTGTAATTGCTGCAGTTTTCTGTTGAGCCAGACTTGTATATTGTTGTTACTTTAGCAACCTTCAAGATTTCAGGGAAAATTGCCTTGGTTGCACGATTCGTTTATAATGAATGATAGAGGCGCCGACACATAGTTGGCTCCTAGCTTAAGTAGATTTGAGTTTATACTAAAGGGACCGCAGGCTTTGCCGATGTTCAGTGAGTTAATTTCAAGAGCAATTTCATTTGGCGTGGTAGGATGTAGAAACAGACTGTAAGCTAGTGGCTGTGGCATGAAGTGCCGAAAACTCTTTCCAGAAGTAGATATTTTTTTCGTCTAGGGGGATTTGCTAATTTGGGAAAAATAATTATTGAATGCATTAGCAATGTGTTTCGGCTCCGTAGCAGTGGAGTTATTATCGTCAAAAATTTTAGACTTACACGATTTCTTCTTACGTTTTTGATTAATGCCATCCCACGTTTTTCTCAAGCTATTTACATGTTGGGAGAAATAATTCCGATAATAGTCGCGTTTGCTGTGCCTAATCATTCTTACCACAGTGTTCCTCCTTTGCTTATAAATCGCACGGAGAATTTCCTTAGTGCTTTTGTCCTTTTTTCTTAATAGCTGCTTTAAAATTTGTTCTCTTGTATTAATCTCACTGAGAATTTCGTTCGTAATCCACGGCTTTTCAGTCAGGTGCATTTCCTAGCGGGTAATCATTCTATAAGGCGCCATGGTATCGAGCAGATTATTTATTTTGCAGATAAATGATTTCGTCAAACTGTTAGGGTTTGATTCGTCGCTGAAAACGTCCTTCCAATTTTATTTCACTAAGTAGCTCTGCAAGTTCTCTTTCATTACAGTGGCGATAATCACGGATAGCAAATCGCCTTTTCTTTTCTTTTCTATTTTGTGTATTATCTTGTAGTCGATAAACACAGAAAACTGTGCAAAATGATCAGAAATGTTGCTGGTTATGTTGCCTTTTTTGGACAAATACCTGGTATTGTTGGAAGCCTGATTGTTTAGTTTGAACCCATTAGCAGTTTAATTTATTCCAAACAGCCTTCGATAATCTATCATGCCATGCTAAAGCTTTTGATCCCTTTTTGAAGTTTAAACTGCTTTGTTGAAAAGAGTGAAATTCGAAATTTGGATATTTTGCACTTCATGCAATTTGTGCTGAGAACAATCAGGCCTTAATGAGAATGCGTTCCCTATTTATCAAAAGCATTTTGTAACAAACTCATGTAAAAAGGAACACTGTTTTGGTGAAATCTTTTGTTGTATCAATGTTGCACTTGAGGTCACCTTATTATTGCGTAGCTGTGAAGAAACAAAGTTGCAGTCAGTGCAAACGCGCCGGTAATCGATTTTCAATGATAAAAACGTGTTTACATTGATGGTCATTTTTCTCCTCCACGGGCTTTTGTCGAGAGAGAATATTGTAAAGATCATCAGATAATCAATGTTTTTCAAAATTCATTTTAATTATATGTAAGCTCATGTCTGAAAGAATAGAAATGGATAAAACGTGCTGTTATTGACCATAAATATGCAGTTTTTCTCCTCCGTCTTCTTTTTACGTCTGTACGAAGTTGAGGTTTTCGAATGGCTTTATTTTCGGAAGCACTTTCATTATTTTTATTGAGCGCATGGAAATCTCATTGCAAACCACTCAAAAACACAAGAACATGCACAGTCCAAGCTTTCCCTCGTCAGCGTTTTCCTTCGTTCCGAGGAGAAGATTGCGCTTGAATTGCACTCATATTTGTGAGTCCAATGAAAGGTGTTTCTGGGGACGCTAACACAAGTGGGCTCTACAATCCGTTACTACCTGCCGGCTTTTGTAGCTTTTTGAGCCGACTTGGGAAACTTGGCTTCCGAGGCATCCTTGATTTCAACAGATTTGTTACACCAACCGCTGCCGTGTGCCTCACAGACTTTAAATCGTCCAAGGGAAGGGTATTATTCATTGCTGGTGCTGCGATCTTTGTCGCCGATATTGGTGTGCCTGTACGTATTACCTTTCTTGGTCCAGTTGCTGCCCCTTCTTGTGTTTGTCCTGAAGCATTCTTTCGCCACCCGCATGGCTATATTGGTTGTTGAACATTATCTTCGTATTTGGAATTAGTTATCACGGAGTATATCTGGAATGCACAGCAAAGCATATGCGTATTTTGGAATGAGTGTTATATATATCGTCGTAGAGGTGTTATTGCAGTTTGCACCACGCGAGGTTTATCTTGGGAGTAGGCAGTTCAATTGTTTCGTCCAGGTTTTGTGTAACTTAATTATATCTTCACTTAGTTATAAAAAGGGAAACTTGTAAATACAGAACAAAAGAAGAAGGTGAACGAACAGAATACGATCAGTCCAGGAGGTCTTCTTAGTCTACAACGCAACATATTACTCTACTCACAACATTTTGGTGCCGTGATCTGTGCTCGCAACGCCGTCATTGGACAAAGCTTTCTGCTGTCGCGAGAAAACTTTCGACATTTCGATGGGTGGCTGATGAGACCTTCAAAGTTTTGCTTTTCCGGTGCCTGTAATACTGGTTAGGCCGCTTGCTTGATGGACTTATTTTAAATATATGCACGAATAATCTCCAATATTCTCGTCAGGCCCTTCTTTGTAATACCGTTTTTGTTGACGGGTATCGACCAACAGAAATTTTGAACAATTACATATTGACCTGACTTTTCATCTTGAATAAATCCCGTTGTGTCTAATCTCTAGTCAGTTTCCGGCTTGACTAGGAACTCTGCACGAAGCCTATTGTAAGCGCTATCATCTTAAATCATTTTCAGATGGCACGTGTACCCGAAGTAGCGTCAACATTTATCTGGAGGTTGTATATGACATGAAAGCGATGCACTGATTTCAACATTAGATTATGGGATAAAAGTGTTTGGTTCATTGTAAAATTAAAGTGTGACATTGTGCATTACGATCATCATCATGCTTCGCGAAGGCATTCCATTATAAATGCATAGTTATGAAAGACTGGCTGGATCATGCAACAGTAAGGGGCATTTGAACATCCTTGTAGGAGTTTTCTTTTTCTCTTTCAAAATTAAGGTCGTTCTCGACGCACTTTAATCAGGATGAACAACGGGAATACATCTACAAGTATATTGAAAGCTTGGAATGTAAAAGTTAAAGTAGAATCACTACCGATAAATTACTTGTTAAGCGCGGAATGTATTGTATACAGGCAAGTTCAAGTGTATGATCTTGTGAACAGAACATCCGCGATTCCATATTGTTGAATGACCTTTTTAAGGGCACAGAGTCTTATAAGATTCTCGTAATTATCCTGCAGCCTTCAATGACTCTTCCAACATTCTTGCAACAGTCTTGCAAGAGCCTGTCAAGAGTCTTTACTGTTCTGTAGTGGTTGCTTAAATTAAATAAATTTTTGATATCAATTTCCCGGTCTTTTGTGCGCACTTTCGGCGTCCTTGGGGTGTGGGTATTGGAAAACAAATAAATACTTCACTGTTATATAAATTGGAAGTGGAAGAGTTTATGGAAATTTCGGAGGGGAAACTGAAAATGCTTCTTGCTTGCGTTTGTACCGGAAGCAGCAAAACATACGTGGGAAAACCTATTCAAGATAGACGATAGATATCAATGCAATTACAGAGGAGGAAATCAATCGACTGTTTGCGGATTCAGTTGCGTCTTCTATCTGATTAGCCTCGACTGGGAGGACGCCTCCTTCTCATATAAATACAAACATTTGAAATGATATTCCATTTTGTGAACTATACACTGTGGATAGATTATATTGACAGCTTCTATTCGCATTTATTGAGAAAATACATCTTGACTCTTGAGTCTTTAATATCGAGTCCTGATTTATGGAATAAGAAAGCAACTTTTGTGCTAAAATGGTCCAATCCTTAGGTTCTCCAACATCCAGATGCACTCTACTGAGGTGTGTCATTCCTCAATATGCCAAACCCAAGAAAATTTCCGGCGATTTGGACGAAGATCCTGGTCTTCATAGAACATTGCAGGGCTTGACCTTCAGCATGTGCTACAGTTTTGTTTCACTTTTGAGACCAATTACTATAAGTATGATCACCAGTAGACATTTGAGCAGCAACAGAACAAATACCTATAGAGATTTCAACAGACTCAAAGAACGTGGAAGCTGAAAAGAGACTTGCGGAATACAATCGCAAGAAACATGTGAAGCTGCATGGGATTTACAGAGATGTTTGAGGCTCATACATCTGAGTGCACTTTCTTTCGTCGCTTTGCTTTGCGGAGTTGGATTTTTGAAATATTTGAGGCCTCCCGTTCGACTAAGGGAATCTCAAGAATCTATGAGAAAGTTGGAGCCGACTCAAAAACGATTTGTCAAGGAAATGATAAGAAAATAGAATCTGGCACTACTATTAAAGCATGATTTCAAAAATCATAATCATTGACTTGTAATGCACTTCTTCAACAAGTTTTTTTGCTATTGGGTACTCGAAGCTAGCCAAAACTTCCTGAAGGTTACACCATCGCCGATCCCAAGTTTACGGGCGTAAATCAATTCAAATGCTTTTCGCAGGTTAACTTCCGATCGCAGTCAATGCTGAGACAATGTTGATGTCGTGTTCTCTTAACAGTGCTCAGGTTTTCTCGCATAGAGTTGTATGCTTATCAAGAACTCGATCTAAAGTCTCTTTGAAACAGACGCTTTGATTTCCCAAGTTATCTTTCAAACATCGATCCTTTCCGATCGAGCTTTCAGCTCATCAGGCAATCGTTTAACCGTTCCGCTGTTCATCGGTGTTATCACTCTTATCGAGTTCTACATGCTTCTCTCTAGTATTTTCAGTTGTCCGTCTTCACCTACAACAACAACAACAACAGCAACAACAACAACAACGACAACAACAACAACAGCAACAACAGCAACAACAACAGCAATAGCAACAACCTCTTTTTCTCCATAAAAGCAGTTTACAAATTTCTACAAAATCACCAGATATTGAAACTAAGAAAAATTTTTTAATTTTTATTTATTTCATCATTACACTATACAATTACAAATGCTTTTGATGGAGAAGGAGACATCCTCTGTAGCCATGGCTAATCAGTTTGAGGATGTAGCCTTGAATCCTGGCTTAAAGGTTCTTGCCTTAAGACCTAATGAACATCATTAATATGCTAGCTTAGTATATAATATTAGTTACTTAATTGCATATGCACCACTAAACAGCTTACTGAATAATGTAATCGAATCCCAAACCTCGGATCTACATCGTCTAAACAGCTCGCAACTTTGTACCCAACCATTTCGTCAAATAAAATCAACTTAAAAAAAAAACTCAATATATGCAATGCAGTTCAAATAAGAATTGCCAAAAGTACAAGGTCTTAATGCAAATCAGCTCATAAAAAAAAAAATTAATAAATGGTAGCAACGGCAAGTCTAAACACGTTTATTATCAGGACGTCCAATCACTTCATAAATTGTGAGCATAAAGTTGTAAGAGAGTAGTAATCATCTCATCAGAGCAAAAAACGCGAGGGATCACCAGTTGCTGACATCAAAGGTGGTAAACGCATCATTAACACTATAAGAACGCACGTGAAGCAAAACAAGCACCACAGCTTAGTGAGAATCTGGCTAGGACCATAGATATAAGTAAACTAGCCAAAAAGGCACCAAGGTAAGTCACGCGTCTTATGTATAGTTATACCTAATATTTATCCCGTATCAACCTAGCACAAAGACTCTCTAGACTCTATAAGTCATTAAATATATATAGTTTTGATATTAAGTATATGCAGACATTGAAATGGATGTTATTTCCGTTCTAAAAGTAATTTTTGGTTTAGTAATTTTAATGTTTAGGTCATGTAGATAATTTTATAAGACCGCACCTTTGTATTGCATACTGTTCGTTCCATAAGTTTCGGTTCGTCTAAAAGGCAATGAAAGCTTGGATGAATTAGCATTACGATTGTTCTTTGTTGGTGCATGGTTTGTGAATAGCTGGCTCGGAGCACTCGGCAGTTTCTTATTATCCCAGTCATTCATGAATAGGGATAGCTTAAGTTGTACGAGGTCTTCGAGTTTAAGAATCCTGAGGTTCAAAAACAAATCAGAGGTAGGATCATCAAAATAATATTATCCGTACAGCTTGTTGTTGTAGTTTAGATATTCCGTTTGGTTGGTTCGTTAGAGAGAGACCCCACGTCAGACACCCATAACTCATATGGGAATGCAATAAGCTATAATACAGTGACCTCAAAGTCCTCATATCTACATAATGTCGTATCTTAGATAAAATTCCATTTGCTCGAGCGAGTTTTTGGCAAGTTCAATGAGATAGCCTTTCCACGACAACTGAGAATCAAGCATTGTACCCAGATATTTGACTTAATTTGATAAGTAAATTCGCTTATTTATTACTTTCAAGCTCAAGTTCATATGAGATGCTTTATTTTTAGGATGAAACAGAATGGCATCAGACTTTCCCGTATTAAGTGATCATCAGTTTGCACAGAGCTAATCGTAAACGGGTGAAATTTTGCGAGATAAACATGACTTCAATTTTTTTAACCACCGATTTCTAAAAATGATGACAGTGTCATCCGCAAAGTGTTGCGCTCGTCCAGACGAAAGGCGCTTTTGAAAGTCATTGATATATATTAAGAATAATAAAGGTGCTGACGTAGAGCCTTGTGGAACCCCGACTTCCATAGTGCACGTTTTTGAATCAATACTTCCTATTGTTACGTATTGTTTTCTTTCGTTCAGATATGGCTTAAACCAGTTTCAGGCGGTTCCACGAACACCATATATTTCAAGCTTATTTAATAGTATATCCTGGTCAACAGTATCAAAAGCCATTTTTAGGTCTAAGAATAATCCATAAGCATATTATAGCATGTTCAGTTGCGTGCATTTTGCGGAAGCCGAACTTTTGGTCACATAGAAGTTTAAGATTTTCAAAAAATTTGTTAAGCCGTGTAAACACAGCTTTCTCGACAACTTTTCTCAAATTCGACAATAGTGATATGAGTCGGTAGTTGCTGCAGACTTCTTTAGCGCCTGCCTTGAAGACCGGGGTTACTTTTGCTAATTTTAGAATGTTTGGAAAGATGCCTTGACAAAAGAACTCGTTTATGATGCATGCGATCGGCTTCGAGAGCAAGAATGAACTAAACTGAAATAAATTGCTTGGGATACTGTTAGGACCAGCCGCCTTTGATGTATTAACGTGAATTAATAATATTAATGACCTCTTGTGGTTCAGTTGGTTCCAAGAATAGGCTTTCGGTGGTATGTGGTGGCATGTACTTTCTAAAACTATTAAGTGAGTTAGGAATTTCAGAATTTAGTGATTTTCCGACAGAATTAAAATAATCGTTAAATGCATCACCTACATCTCTCGGATTATTAAGGGTACAGTTATTTGGACTGATTAGCGTTGTTGGTACAAACGTGCTATTCTTATCAAGTCTTACAATCGACTTGATTCCATCCCACGTCCTTTTTAGATTTTTCTGGTTTTGTTGGAAATAGTTATTATATTATGAGATTTTACTTCTACGTATCATGCGTACAGTAGAGTTTCGGTGGCGCTTGTAGTCAGCGTAAGCCTCCATCTTTTGCTGCTGGTTATTCACTTTCATATACTGTTTGAAGTAGTGATCTCTTAGTTTCATAGATTCAAGAATTGGGGTTGTAAGCCATGGCTTCTGTTTAAGATTAGTCTCAATTTTAGACAAGCTTTATGTGACACCATTATATCTAAAATCTATGTCAATTTATCCCGATTCTTTTCGTTACCAAATAGGACTTCCCAGTTTATGGCAGATAATTATTCGAAGAATTTGCGTTCACTAAAATGCTTATAAGATTGATGGTAATGGAGCTTTTCTTTGGTTCTCGTTCCCTTTGAGCTGTAATTGGCGAAGATCGCAAATTGAGCAAAATGATCTGAGATGCTACATGTTAAGTTTCCACTTACAGAGTCATACTTAATCTCATTCGTAAATATGTTATCTATTAAGGTTTGCGATTTTAGAGTTACTCGACGTGGTTGATTTATTAAGGGTTGAAAGTTATGAGAAGCCACTATATCGTAGAAGCCTGAAGTTTCGGGTGATGTGTCATAGTTAAGTAAGTTTACGTTAAAGTCGCCCATTATAATTATATCTTCTTTGATTATCTTCTGAAGAATTTTAAGTATTCATTCATTATTGAACTCTGTTACGGAGAAGCCTGGATGTTTATAAACACAGCCGCATATAATGTTTATCTGTCCTGATTGTGTGATCTCTACAAATGTTGTTTCAAACGAGCGTTCGACTTGTAGCCTAAACTCGCTTCGAATTTTTGTTTCACTTAATATTGAACTGTGGATATACAATCCCGTTCCACCAGCGTGAGTAGCAGTCATTGTCTCTATAAAATGATAATCTTCCAGTTCAATCGGCATGATTTGGTTAATTGTTGACATTAAATGAGTTTCTGAAATTCCAATAACCTTGAATTGATACGCTAGTAATTTGATCAGGGCATTGAATTCATCGCAAAACTAAGTGAGGCTATGTTAATGTGAAAAAATCCGAAAGATTTAATTGGAATTAGATTTGAATTTCCTCTCTAGGAATTCAGTAATATCATGATATTTAGAAGATTTAGAAGATAATGTCAGTTTTAACCAATCATCGCTGAGAGCATGAAATTGGAGCTCGAGCTGAAGGCAGCCTAAACATTTCCAGGAGTAATGCATATAAAATTGCCTGATGTTTATGTTAGCGCACTTAGCTTGGAAATAACCTTTGCATGCGATACAGAAAATGTGACACAGACGAGGTGGGAAAAAACATTTTTTACATTTGAATTTATTAGTTGTTTTCATAGATATATGTTGTATAAAAGATTCAGGTAATATGACTACAATAGGTTAACAGGGATTGGGAGTTGGTTTGGGTAGGGACCGGGAGGACTAGGAAAGGGAAGTTTACGATGCATCCAGATAAGACGGATGCAATAATAGTATAATATGCAATAATGGCGGCGAGCAGGTTGGATTTAATCCACCTTGGGGATCCACCTTGGGGAAAGAAAGGCTCTTAATGGAGCTTAAGAATGTTTAATGATGTGAAGGCATGGGTGTATGAGAGGAAAGAAATGTTTAATAATGGTATCTCTACAGTTTCGTCAACTGGTCTACTTACTTACCTACGTCACCCATAATCGAGAGAAACTCTTCATACGATCCGAAGTAGTGAAACGATTCTTCAAGTTCAGACAGAGCCGGCAACCTAGAAGTTAACGTAGAGGACTTTTGAATAAATCATCGCCTCTCAACTCATAGGACACATCATCTACTATTCCTACCAGCTCATTTTTGTTGGCTGTATTGGATAACGAGGTTATCTGTTCATCTAGTCAATTACGAATTGCAGCTTTCCTAGCTGTAATCTTCCCTATTAACTTTCGATGAGCCTTCTTGCCAAGAATGTTTGCGATACTACGGGTTGTCAAAGGACAGTTTATACCTTTGTAAGACTACTCTCCACCTTTCATTCCAAACTGGTCATTATGAAGCCCTGTAACGTTTTGTTCTAGTTCTTTAAACAATGTTCTTTACAATCCTTCTACAAGATCTTTTAATACTGTAGGGTCATGGGTCAAAACTCAAAGAGACGTTTCACCTTCTCATTGCATAGACACACGGGGTGCCCTTCTCGATAACGGATGCTTCATATAAACTCTCATCTAGACGTTCAACTTTTTGAGGAAAAGGGTCAATCCTTTACATACTAAAACTGTTAGAGTTTTTTATACCTATTTTTACAAAGATGGATAGAGTCTATCGAACTATAAAACTGCTCTGATATGACAGACCTTTTTTACACCATGATCACTAATTCATAATAATAGTTAAGTAACGTGAGTCGGTCTGTTGTGATCTTAACAAGCAGCACTTATCGTCTTTGAGCTTTCATGTGAAAAGCAAGAATACGTAAAAGGAATAGATCCGGCATTTCTCTGTGCAGAATTTATTTTCTCTGGCAAAAGACTGAAAGGACAATTTGAAGAGCGGGAAGGCTGGTGGTAGGATAAAGGTTAAGGGAATGTCTCGTCACTTGGATCAGGGCAGCACGTAAGAATGGGGGTAGATGGGGGGTCTCTCAAGAGAAAAATGACGGAATGTTCGCTGGAGAGCTCCCTCGAGCAAAGCTCTCAACTCTCTTCTGGATTCTGTGAGCTGTTGCTGTTGCGTGGCTCGGTGGTGCCGTTCTAAAACCGAGTCGTGGAGTTCAAAAGTATTGGAGCAATCAAGTGCTCACCCCAGGTCATTAAAGTGTTAGCATGTTAAGCTGGAGGCGGCTGTCCCTCCCCACCAAAATGTTGGACGAGTGAAATTTATTTTTCTGAAGTGGACATAAACCTTCCTAAATTATGTTCCTGTCACTAATTAGGTACTGAAATCACATGACCAAGTCTAAAATGATTGACATGTTGTTGAAAAATAAAAAGGGATCCCATTGCGCTGATGACGGAGAGACATAAAAAAAAGAGTAAGAGTTAGGGAACTAGCTGGATTGTTTGCGATCACGATAAATATTTGAACTATCACAGAGATCGAAATAAGCTTTCCAGATAACGTTGTTTAAAGAAGGTCAAAATTTATGAGAGATACTGGCATGGCTGTTTTTGTTATTTGTTTTCCGCGAAGAAGAAACGATTTTGCACGATGAAAATTGCTAGAAGAATTTGCGCGTTGACTATGAATCTTAATTCGATGACCTCCTTAATTAAAAAAATTGGGAAAGACAAAGGTTTAATAAAATATTCGAAGCTTAAAAAGCCTGAGTTGCTTTAACACTTAAATAATATGCTAGAGAAACAAACAACACCGGTTACTTTTTCAAGATCATGGAGACGCTTCAGCCAATTAATACCAGTTAAAATAATTTCTAGCCCTCGGGATATGTTTGAGATTCAATAAAAGATACGAAGAAGAAAAATAATTGCAGATGGTATGATTATTTGATCAGCAACGCAGATTAAACCAGAATCCAGTAAGTGATATTTCCGATTAGACTGAGAAAGAGATCATTGCACTGTCAACAACATCAAATAAGAAGCGCACAGCTGCTCATAAGTTATCAGTCTTTGTTCAGCAACCCTTCGATACAGCGTGCTGGGGAAATTGAACTGATAACGATGACGTAACCGATGTGGAAACTCTCCTGAAGAAGCTCACACCGAGCGCTCTCGATCTCATTCACACCGTGTTGAAAGAAATAGGGTCCGCTAAGATTCAAACCACATGGTTGACATGACCTCAAAATGATGAGTCTGATGGTAATCGCGCTTTAGTACTAAAAAAAGCATTCAACAGTGAAAGTTGTGGATAAAGATTGTGACCAATACTAAACCCTGGAAAAGATTTTTGACGTATGCTTTAGTGACGTGAAAACCCAAGCGGAAACCCAAGTCATCTGTGGGTGGGTCACAATAAATTATTTTTTTCATCAACATTTACCTTCAACACAATACTTTTCATACTAGGAGTTATTGTATCAAGCTAGCGGCCAAGTTTGCTAATAAAATGCAGCTATTAACTCTAAAAAAAAACACGAATTAGAATCTATCAAAGGAGCAGGATTGCTTGCTCCACTGCATCACCATGAAATTCGTGACGTTGTAGTAAGAATTTCTAAGTACAGAAACTTCATATGCCAAAACAATTGGTCTGGGTTGCAACATCCCATGCCGGTAAATACAATTGATTTCCTCGCACACATCGATTTCTTCATACATGGGCTATGCATCATAAACGAGTCCAAAAGTCTAGAAGTCAAAACTCCAAGAAGTCTAGTAGGAATTCTTAAAGATCGCCATTCGCTACTCGAGAAAGGAAACATTATTGCTCCTTGTAATTGAATTATTAATTATGTAATTATGTAATCAAACATGCTTGATTTCAAGATTTCATGACTTTGCAGTCGGAATAAAAAAGTTTCATAAGAAAGGATATTTGTCACGATTACACTTTATCTTAAGAACATGGTGCATGAGTTAGGGAAAAGACAGTCCGAATTTCCTTTGGAAAGAATTGGAACATACACGAACTTGCGTTCTGGGTCTTTGAATCTATTTACTGGATCCTACTGCTTTGCGTGCCTACCTCTTTGTTAGCTGAAGTCGGTCAAATTTTTCTACCGTTCGTCATTTCGAGGTTGAACCATTTAAATTCCTTATCTGCTAATCATCAAACTATGGTAAAACTTTACACAATTCCCCTTGTTTCCGCTTCTCCATTGCGCGATGTAGCAGAATTTGTGAGGATCAACACTAATGGAATCTTTTACAACGACAACAACAAAAAACAACAACAAAAAACAACAACAACAAACAACAACAACACTACGAGAATCTTATTGTGCAAGAGTCTTAAAAGTTTCGCTACTTTTTCCTTTATACTGACGAGAAGGGCTATAACGGATGTTTTTTTTTTCTTTGAATGTTTTTTTCAAAGCAACCACCGCATAAGATTGCGAAACACAAGCTTGCAGCACCTTTTCACTCCATGCTCAATACACATACGCGTCAAAATATCCGAAGCTGCGCTCGCTGCTAAAGCAACCGTCGTTTCAAAACAAATACTTCAACGCCAGCGTGCGATTCGGTAGTGTTGGGTGGATGCAAACAACACGGCTATTGAAAGCACCAAAAACAGCGCTAATTACGCAGTGATGTCGCAGAAGAATTGAAAAGATAACGATTAATATGGATCCCAAAAAGCAAGCCGAACAGAATGTAAGATGTTGAGATAATTTGCTAGTTAATCTGCATGCCAGACCTACTGTCAATTCTCGCAGCAGTCGAAGGGGCATGTTGCCATAAAATTCGTGCGACTATATGTAAGCACCTATTTAAGGACTCCTTGGTAGAATAATTAAAGTCCGTCAAAGCGCGCCGTTAATATTTACAGGTTTAATGCAGAAATGACAGTTTGTTGTTGGAGGCCTTGACTACTTTACAAAAGTTCGTTAGGACATAACAGTCAAATAAATTGATTTGGAAACTTGGGATAGAAGCTCGGACAGGAACAGTGGTATAGTTCCTAAAATTCTACCTAAATATATGTACTTAAACCAAGGCAAACAGTAACTTTGTGTATTGTTTTTTTTAGCTTACTTTGGTCTTATAATTTATTTCATAATATATAAGAGCTCCAAAGAGCATTGGCCACAAGCCTCAAGATATACCAGGACTTATCAGCAAAGTATTTTTCTTCGTATTGTAATCCGCGGTATCTCTTCAGAGCTTGTTTGAAGAAAATTTCAACCAAATATCAAATTTCTCTTTATACTAGCACTCGTCCAAATGCGACATTCCAATAAAGACTATTCTGGGATCAATAACGGTTCTGGGATGCTTGGCAGCAGGCATGGTTGTAGGGTACTACTTCGAAAGAATAGCTCAGCCACCTTGCGCAGAGAAGAAAACTATACTTGAAAACCCCCAGTCAAAGCTCGATGAGATCACAGAGAGAGTCAGCGCAAAAAATATTGAAGCAAACCTCAAGTAAGAACACGCCGGTAAATAGGTCTCCGCGTATGCGTGTATGTATGTATGTATGTATGTATGTATGTATGTATGTATGTATGTATGTATGTATGTATGTATGTATGTA